>SJYC01123144.1:0-12476 GCA_006408675.1 Madoqua kirkii
CCCTGGAGCTGGCAGTGGGCTTTCCAGTCAGACTTTCCTGATACTAGTGGCTTTCTGATGGAGGCAGGTTCTTGGCTGTGGCGTTCTTCGTATTGGCAGTGTCAGGGAGATGCTGGAGAGCCAGTGGGTTTCTGATTGAAGAGGGATAAGCAGCCCCTTCCTGGCTGCTTTGGGAGCTGTTCTCAAAAGCCCATCCTGGTGTGTTTCTCCGGCCCTGCCTGGACTTCTGTGAGCCACTCAACAGTCCATAATGAATCTCTTTCTGTTCTAAACCAGCTAGAGAGGATTCTGGCTTTTGTACTGAACCCTGACCGATACAGTGAATTACCTCAATGGATTTCTTAATACTGAACAATTTTGCATTACTGGAATGAACTCAACTTGGGTAGAGTGTGTTCTCCTTTAAAAACACTGCTAAAGTTATATTTGCTAATTCTTTACGAAGATGTTGACATTGCTTTCATATGTAAGGCTGGTCTATTTCTATTTCATATTAGTTATTAGTGTCTTGCTGACCTTGAAAAAAAAAGAATCTGGATGATTTCTTTCTTTGCTGTATTCTTGAACAAGCTGTGATAGTAGTTACTTATTCCTTGAAAATTTTGAAGATTTTCCACATAAAACTATCTAGATGAGGCATTTTGGGATCAAAGTAACTTTTATTTCTGCAAATTCTTCCACTGTTATTGATTTGTTAGATTTCCTATTTCTTCTGAGGTTAATTTGTCAAATATATATTTGTTGTTGTTGTTGTTCAGTTGCTAAGTTGTGTCCAACTTCTCCACCCCAAGGAGCCTGCTAGGCTCTTCTGTTTATAGGATTTTCCAGGCAAGAATACTGGAGTGGTTTGCCATTTCCTTCTCCAAAATATATGTTTACTTATATAATATTCTATTTCAGATTAAACTGAGCCATCTCATTCAAATTATTTCTTGTTTAGTAATATAAATATGTATAAGCTGTACAAAGAAGATCTTCACGACCAAGATAATCATGAGGGTATGATCACTCACCTAGAGCCAGACATCCTGGAATGTGAAGTCAAGTGGGGCTTAGAAAGCATCACTATGAACAAACCTAGTGGAGGTGATGGAATTCCAGTGGAGCTGTTTCAAATCCTGAAATGATGCTGTGAAAGTGCTACACTCAATATGCCAGCAAATTTGGAAAACTCAGCAGTGGCCACAGGACTGGAAAAGGTCTGTTTTCATTCCAATTCCAAAGAAAGGCAATGCCAAAGAATGCTCACACTACCGCACAATTGCACTCATCTCACATGCTAGTAAAGTAATGCTCAAAATTCTCCAAGCCAGGCTTCAGCAATACGTGAACCATGAACTTTCTGATGTTCAAGCTGGTTTTAGAAAAGGCAGAGGAACCAGAGATCAAATTGCCAATATCCACTGGATCATGGAAAAAGCAAGAGAGTTCCAGAAAAACATCTATTTCTGCTTTATTGACTATGCCAAAGCCTTTGACTATATGGATCATAACAAACTGTGGAAACTGTTTAAGAGATGGGAATACCAACCCACCTGATCTGCCTCTTGAGAAACCTATATGCAGGTCAGGAAGCAACAGTTAGAACTGGACATGGAACAACAGACTGGTTTCAAATAGGAAAAGGAGTACGTCAAGGCTGTCTATTGTCACCCTGCTTATTTAACTTATATGCAGAGTATATCATGAGAAACGCTGGGCTGGAAGAAGCACAAGTTGTAATCAAGATTGCCGAGAGAAATACCAATCACCTCAAATATGCAAATGACATTACCCCTATGGCAGAAAGTGAAGAGGAACTAAAAGCCTCTTGACGAAAGTGAAATCGGGGACTGAAAAAATTGGCTTAAAGCTCAACATTCAGAAAACGAAGATCATGGCATCTAGTCCCATCACTTCATGGGAAATAGATGGGGAAACAGTGTCAGACTTTACTTTTTTGGGCTCCAGAATCACTGCAGATGGTGACTGCAGCCATGAAATTAAAAGACGCTTACCCCTTGGAAGAAAAGTTATGACCAACCTAGATAGCATAATTGAAAAGCAGAGACATTACTTTGCCAACAAAGATTTGTCTAGTCAAGGCTATGGTTTTCCCAGTAGTCATGTATGGATGTGAGAGTTGGATTGTGAAGAAGGCTGAGCACCGAATCACTGATGCTTTTGAACTGTGGTGTTGGAGAAGACTCTTGAGAGTCCCTTGGACTGCAAGGAGATCCAACCAGTCCATTCTGAAGGAAATCAGCCCTGAAATTTCTTTGGAAGGAATGGTGCTAAAGCTGAAACTCCTGGCCACCTCATGAAGGGTTGACTCACTGGGAAAGACTCTAATGCTGGGAGAGATTGGGGGCAGGAGGAAAAGGGGACAACAGAGGGTGAGATGACTGGATGGCATTACTGACTCGATGGACACGAGTCTGAGGGAACTCTGGGAGTTGGTGATGGACAGGGAGGCCTGGAGTGCTGCGATTCATGGGATCACAAAGAGTTGGACACCACTGAGCAACTGAACTGAATGTAAATATCAATGGCTAACAAGTTTTTCTCTGAATATTATTTTGTATGTTTCTTTTCATAACATATAGTAGGATTTTATTAACCTATTCTGAGCTTCTTTCTATTTTAAGCAAATAAGGTTATATCACATTTATGAATATATCAAATCAATTTGTTCTTTTAACTGGTATCTACTGTTTATTTAAAAATATTTCTCTTGCTTTCTCTCTTTTGTTCTGTAGTCTTTTCCTTTTTGTTTACTTTGGTAATTTAGATATTTTTTTTTCTTATTTTGGTTTTCTTTAAATAATTCCAAAATTTCCAAATTTTTAATTATCACTGTTAGAAACATCAATAAGAACAGCAACACTATTTATTGAAATCTCACTAAAAAGCATAAGCAACTTAGCTCACTTTACCTCCTCTCATCTTTCCTTCTTCCATCATGTAGGGACTTTTTTCCCTGTTCTAGTATGGGTAGGTACAATGGGGATAAACTTTGAAAGCATGAATAAGATTTAAAAATATCTACTAGTTAATATTAGTAAGACTAATAATTCTTATTAATCATCTTCTCTTGTAGCCTTTATACATGAATTTCAACCCACATCTTTTTCACTGGGAAAGAAGAGAATTGTTTTGAGAGCATGGCATAGACAAGTTTCCAGATGCCAGAAAGAAGAATCAGATAAATTTGACTCCAGATAGACCTGATTTCTGAGGGAAAAGGGAGGGCAGTTGGTCAGCTGTGTGTTTTCTGGCTCTATTCTCTCCAGAAAAAATGATGCATGTGAGAGACTCCCCGCAGAGTGGAACCCAATTCCTTTTGGGTCTCTTGGAGGATATCCCTCAATGAAGGCCTTGCATAAAGCTGGGAAAGCTTCCCTCTACCAGGGAAATGTTCATGTTGCATACTTAGAAGTGTCAGCTGCACCACATCCCACCAACCCTCTCCTGCCCACTGTGCCCTTGATCCTAGCATCATGAGTGAGTTGTAGAAGCTTCTCACTCATCTCACTGAGAACAGAGAGAGCAGCTTTAGAACCGGAAGTCAGCAGCCATGGAGTGACATAGTGAAAGGCAAGATAACCTGGTGATACACACATGTTTTTGAAATATACTTTTAAAATGTTAGATATTAGGCTATTTTCTGTTATCTTATTGTTATTGATTTCTGACTTTGCCATCTGATAAAGAATGTGGAGCATGGGTTGAGACTTCTTTTGTGGGGGTCACTCACCAGAGAAAATCTTTTGTAAGGTCCGTATGACCTTTACGTGTCAACGTTAAAGGTAAACAACCCACGTCCCAAAACGTATACTAAGAATCTGTCCATATGAGTCAAGTCAAGTCAAGTCAACGAGTCAACACAGGTTGAGACACTGGGGTACTTAGCATCGTGCGGTCCGGAGGGACAGGTAGTGGTTGAGGGTCTCAAGTGAGTCTGAACGTAGGTAGCTCAGCCACTACCCATCCAGCCATCTCATCCTCTGTCGTCCCCTTCTCCTCCTGCCCCCAATCCCTCCCAGCATCAGAGTCTTTCCCAATGAGTCAACTCTTCGTATGACGTGGCCAAAGTACTGGAGTTTCAGCTTCAGCATCATTCCCTCCAAAGAAATCCCAGGGTTGATCTCCTTCAGAATGGACTGGTTGGATCTCCTTGCAGTCCAAGGGACTCTCAGGAGTCTTATCCAACACCACAGTTCAAAAGCATCAAGTCTTTGGTGCTCAGCTTTCTTCACAGTTCAACTCTCTCATCCATACATGACCACAGGTAAAACCACAGGATTCAAAACAATTGACACCCTTACTAGACTATGTAACTCTTATGTGCACTGAGAAACCAAAAATTAACACAATTCACTTTATTGCTATATTTGCTTTATTGATATGATCTGGAACTGAACCTGTAATATTTCCAAGATATGCCTGTGTTTTGGGTCTGAATTCTTTACCAGACATGTGTTTCATATATTTTTCTTCCAGTTCATGGTATATCTGTTACTCTGTTAACAATGTCTTTTTCAGAGCAGAAGTTTTAAATTTTAATATAGTCTAAATTTTTCTTTCATGGACTGTGCTTTTGGTCTGTCTGAAAACTCATTGCCAAACCCCAAATCACCCAGAGTATTTATCTCTTCTTCTAGAAGTTTTATAGTCTTACATTTTAGGTCTTTGATCTTTGTGTTAATTTTTGTGACAGGTGTAAGGTATTAACATATTCATTTCATGAATATTAACATATTCGTGTTACCATATTAACATGTTCTTCTCTTTTTTTGGTATGTTAGATTTCATTAAGAACAACTTAATTTCATTAAGTTGTTCCAGCACCGTTAAAAAAAATGACTATTGAGAATTCCCTGGTGGTTTATTGGTTAGGACTCCACACTTTCACTGCTGAGGGCCTAGGTTCAATTGATCAGGGAACTAAGACCCCACAAGCTTCTCGGCATGGCCAAATTAAAAAGACAAAACAAACAAACACACTATCATTTCTCCACTAACTTACCTCTGTTAATTGATTAAAGGGCTTCCCTGGCTGTTCAGTGATAAATACTCTGCCTGCAACTCAGGAGATGTGTGCAGGAGACACAAATTCGGTCCCTAGGTTGGAAATAACCCAGTCCAGTTTTCTTACCTGACTTTCCTGGTGACTCAGACGGTAAAGAATCCACCAGCAATGTAGGAAACCTGGGTTCGATCCTTGGGTTGGGAGGATCCTCTGGAGAAGGAAATGGCAACCCACTCCAGTATTCTTGCCTGGAGAATCCCATAGACAGAGAAGCCAGGAGGGCTATAGTCCATGGGGTTGTGAAACAGTCAGACATGACTGAGTGACTAAACAATAAACCAACAACAATTTGGAGTTGACTATATTCATGTCAGGTAATTCTAGGTTTTATTCTGTTCCATTGTTTTTGTCTAATCTTTCATCACTGCCATGTTGCCTTGATTACTGTAGCTCCATAGTATGTGTTGAAGTGAAATAGTATCAGTTCTTCACCTTTGTTCTTCTGCTCCTCCTCTTCTTTCTCGTCTTATTTTTTTCAATACTGTTTTGGATATTTTAGATCTTTGACTATTCCATATAAACTGTAAACTCAGAAAATACAGTTTGCTGATATTTTATTGAAATTTCATTGAGTCTTTAATCAAGTTGAGAAGAACCAACAATATTGAGTTTTCCAATCATAATCTTTAATTTTTCCCCCCTAATAATTTGTCATTTTCTGCATATACATCCTGTGTATTTTTGGTTAAATTTATACATAAATTCATTTTTGGTGCTATTGTAAATGGCACTGTGTTTTTAATTTCAAATTTTAATTGCTCATTACCAGGATAAGAAAGCAATTGACTTTTTATATTAACCTGTACACTGCAATCTTTTTATGCTTGATTATTAATTCCAAGATGTGTTTTGTTGTTGTTGTTTATTCTTTAAGATTTTCTATGTAGTCAATCATGTTATCTGTGAGTAAAATGAGTGTTATTTTTTCTTTCCTAAATCATTCTTTTATTTTCTTTCTTCTATTGTACTAGTTGGCACTTCTAATACAATGCTGAGTAGGAGTGGTAAGAGGAGACATCTTTGCCTTATTTCACATCTTAGGGGGGAAACGTCTACTCTCTTCCTATTAATTAACTATGATATTAGCTATAGCAGCCTTCTGTTTCACTTTGTTTTGTGTGTGTGTGTAGTGGGGGTATATGTTCTTCTCAAGGTGAAGAAGTTCTACTCTATTCCTACTAGCCAATTTTTTAAAAAAATCATAGATATGTGTATTTTTTAAAATGCTTTTTCTACATCAATTGATACGATGGTATAATTTTTCTTCTTTTGCCCGTTGATGTGATGCTGCTGCTGAGTCACTTCAGTTGTGTCTAACTCTGTGCGACCCCATAGACAGCAGCCCACCAGTCTTGGCCACCCCTGGGATTCTCCACGCAAAAACACTGGAGTGGGTTGCCATTTCCTTCTCCAATGCATGAATGTGAAACGTGAAAGTGAAGTCACTCAGTCGTGTCTGACTCTTTGCGACCCCATGGACGGCAGCCCACCAAGTTCCTCCATCCATGGGATTTGCCCAGCAAGAGTATTGGAATGGGGTGCCATTGCCTTGATGTGATAGATTATATTAATTGATTTTCAAATATTGAATCAGTCCTGTGTATCTTACAATCTCACTTACTCATGATGTATAATTAAATTTTTTATTAATTATTTGAATGACTATTTAGATAAGGTCGATATAGTTAAAGCTATGGTTTTTCCAGTAGTCATGTTTGGATATGACAGCTGGACCATAAAGAAGGCCAAGTGCTGAAGAATTGATGCTTTTGAACTGTGGTGTTGGAGAAGACTCTTGAGAATCCCTTGGACTGCAAGGAGATCAAAGCAGTCAATCCTAAAGGAAATCAATCCTGAATATTCATTGGAAGGACTGATGCTAAAGCTAAAGCTCCAATACTTTGGCCACCTGATGTGAAGAGCCAACTCATTAGAAAAGATCCTGATGCTGGGACAGACTGAAGGTAGGAGGAGAAGAGGATGACAGAGGATGAGATGGTTGGATGGCATGAGTTTGAGCAAGCTCCAGGAAATGGTGAAGGACAGTGAAGCCTGGTGTGCTGCAGTAGTCCGTGTGATCGCAGAGTAGGACATGACTGTCAACTGAACAACATTTAGATAAGATTCTTATATTGGAAAAGATTGCTATGCCTTATAACTCTCTTTTAATCTGTGACTTCCCTCTTTATCTTTCTGGTTTATTTTCTCAAATTCAGTCATTTGCCTTATAGAATTTCCAACTGTTTGGAACTTGTTGATGTCCTCACCATATTTTTATTTAACTTACTTGTTCCTCTGTCTTCGGTATGTCTTACAAACTATTAGTCGAATTCAGAGACTTATTTTGCATTTAAATTGAATTGATTGATTGATTTGTTTGGGGTCAAGACTATTTCATGGATGGTATGTACTTCCATCAGACAGTATATAATATCTGCTTGTCTGTCTTTGTGATGTCAAAAGCCACTGATGTTCATTTTCCCAATACATAATCTCATTAACAGTACACAATTTAGATTTCTAGTTCCAGCATTCTTTCATCATTTAGTAGCTGGAATATTGTTATGAAGAGAAAATTGTCTCTCATTAGCTACCTAGTGAAAGAGTTTATTTAGGGAAACCAGGATAAATATTTGATGCTTTCTCTTTATTTGTCAGTTTTCAAAATAATGACATCATTCCTATAATAACTTTTGAAGAAAGTACTGTTATGTACTCAATGATTTAAATGCTTTGTGTTTTAATCTGCTGCTCTGTCCTTATGATCTTTGGTGTTGCTCTTACTGTTCCTTCTATGGTGATTAGATCCCATTTTCAATGGCTCCTTATTTCCTTTTTGCAGTAACCTCATGCTTTATTAGTGTCCTTGCTTTCAGATCAGAGCCATTGTTCCCCTTGTGTCTTGTACACTTTCTGCCTGGTGCAGAGTCAGCCATTCCTCAAGGAGCCTTGGTCCCTTTTTGTGGGAAATTCAGAGATTGCAATCTGCACGCTTAGCAGAGTTTTAACAAGAAATTGGAAATGGCATGTGGAGACCAAGCCTTGAGCAGACTGGGGCCCGAATCACGTGTGGGAGGACTGAGTCACGTGTATCCTGAGTTGTGAAAATATTCCCACGGAATGACTTTGTTTTTCTTCTGCTGGGGGGCCCAGAGGTTTCACCCATCCAGGACAAGTTTTCACATTCATTTCTTGGCTTAAGATCCCCCAAACCATATGAACAGAGCAGATTTGGAATCCTTACATGCATGTGGTACAGCCTGAGGTTTTGATTTCTCATGGGAAACCTTTTTCTTCTCATTCAGAGCCCCAGGCAGATGGCAATCCTGCCTGACACATCCCAGGACTGGCAGCTGGAATTCCTCTAGCCTCCTCTTTTCACAGGGAGGGATGGTCGTTTATGGGCAGCCCTTCCGTTCTCACAGTTGGGCACTTGGGATCTCAGTGGCCTGAGTGGGTCTGTGTCCCACCTCCCACCCAAAATATCACTGTGCTTATTCCCAGGTAATGGGGCCTTGGGGAGCATAGCATTTTGCTCCTGTTTTTCTTCATTTCTGGTATCTAATAACTGACTCTTCTCTATTAAGAGCTTGGTTAAAGGTTTTTAAGACAGTCATGTGAAGTGAAAGTTGCTTCATTATGTCCGACTCTTTGTGACTCCATGAATAGTCCATGGAGTTCTCCAGGCCAGAATACTGGAGTGGGTAGCTGTTCTCTTCTCCAGGGGATCTTCCCAACCCAGGGACTGAACCCAGGTGTTCCACATTGCAGGTGGATTCTTTACCATTTGAGTCACCAGGAAAGCCTAAGGATACTGGAGTGGGCAGCTTATCCCTTCTCCAGTGGATCTTTCTGACCCAGAAATCAAACCGGGTCTCCTTCTTTGCAGGCGATTTTTTTTTTTTTTTTAACCAGCTGAGCTACCAGGGAAGCCTTAAGACAGTCATATTCAGCATATAAAATCTGTTCCCTTTTCCTCTTTCTTGTTAACCTGGGCACCATAAAATTGTATGTTGTCTTTTTCCATCTCTGGTGGGGCTGCCTTTTATCCATGAGAGCGGGTCATGGGGAACAGCTCTTTCTCTCGGGATGCTGGCTCCCAGCTGGATTCTCTGTGCTGTCGGGGGGAAGATGCCCATAGCTGGAGGTTTTGATGTTTGTGATATTTAACATATCAGGTGCAGTCACCTGCGTGGACCTTCTCCTGCCTCTTGGAAGCTGGGTAGGTGACATGTGTCCATTGCTCAAACACCTGTCTCAGAGTGAGTGGGCTCCTGGTGTATGGTGTTGCCTTTATGGATGGAGAGCTATGTCTCCTGGGCGCTTGCCAGGTGTCTTGGCCAAAGCCTCCTCTGCCATCTTCCCATTCTTTACCAGGTCGCTTTTTAAAAAATGTTTTTTAAAGAACATTACCACTAAATACCTCACATTTTCTTATCATCAGACTGTTTTCCTCTGAAGGAATCACAGGCAGTGTCTTTAGAGATGTCAGTGCCAAGTGGTGCCTGGAAGGCACTTGGGATAACACTTGACCTACTAGTGAGCCCCGGTGGATGGAGCAATGATGCCGTCTGGGAACCTTCCAAGACATGAACACAAAGGCTGGTATTCTTTTCCTTTCACTCTGTGCTGTTTCCTCTGACATGTTTTAGTACTGATTAGGGACTAGTGGGTCCCTTTGTTCTTAATTAAAAGTGGTTGTCCGTAAATATTCTACCTTTCTATTTTGTTTTTCCTCAAATTTAAAAAGCCAGAGGCCCAAGAAGACAGACTCAGAATCTTGTATCACAGTCCATACTTCCTCCTGAGAGCAAGGGCCACTTAAGTGAGACTTTTGCAGCTCACACTTCCTCTAGTTTTAATAGAACAAAGGTCTTCCTAAAGGTAGTTATCAGGTACCAAGGGACTATGCATACCCATATTGGACGCTGGTGTGTCCTATGGCCTCCCCCAGTGTAAGGTTTCTAAGGAGCCAGCTATTGATGCATTCATCACAGGTTTGTATAAATGGTGCACTTGCAAGAAAAAATGTGAGATTTTCTGACCTAGTAACTGTTGCTTAGAAACTATTGTCCACAAAACCTAGAATTCAGGAAAGGGCATTGCTGAAAGGAAACAAACTCTAGACCTAGATACAAAAGATGCACGTGAATCCTAGTCCCAGCAGTGGGATGTGACCTTGGTACATTTGTTTGAATTTATCACAGCTTGTCTCATCAGCAGGCCAGCTCAGGATCCAGGGCTACCTACATTGTGGGAAATGCTGTGGATCCAAGGATACCACCAGGGAAGAGATGGGCATTGGTTAGCATCTAGCACTTGAGGCCGGCAATGAACCCGACATCAGGTAAGACTCAGAATATTTGTTTAAGGCATACTCTGTGGCCCCAAGCAGCATCATCCTTGGACTAACAACTCTTCTCCGTGCGGGGCTCTTTAGGATTCACCTCTATTTCCATCCCATGTGGCACTTTCTAGTTCTCAGTAAAGGCTTGTTCATGGGCAAGTAGGGGGTCTGATGAAAAATATGAATGTGACCAGCATGACTTTGTTCCTTTTTGTCCAATACAAGAATCATACTGTGTTGAAACTGATGATATGTTGATCGATGCAGGCAAACAAATCAGACCTCTCTGTGCATAGAAAGTTCTCTTTTTTCTTCCTCAGCATCTACACCTGTGCCTTTCACTCAATGTGGACACTTCTGTCCTTCAGGGGCCAATAATATTCAGTTCCCGCTTTGATACTGTAGTTCGGATGGGAGGGATACTGTGTCCTGATCACTTACTCTTGCCAGACTACTTTTCTGCTGCTGGAAATGGAGACACAAAAGACAGGTTCGAACTCTCCCGGGGCTGCAACTTGACACTTCTAACTACACTCCAGGGATCCTGCAGGAATGTGGGTCAGTGGTTCCCTTTGGAAAGAGATGAACACAATGAATTTATTTTGCCAAAAGCTTGTTTCTGGATCACGGTGGAAATACTGTTGGATTTCAACTCAAAAAGACCAAATGGCAAATTTGTGTTTGCTGAGCCCAAACAAGCTCCTTGCATCTCCCAAGCCTCAGTTTCTTCATTTGTAAATTAGGGACGGGACCCTACCGTAACAAGGTTGCTTGCTGGATTGGCTGAAATGACAGTACTGGGATGAAGGGATTGCTCATCTGTTCCACATTACTGGGTTGACACCACATGGATTTGTTTCAGCACAGTTGTCCAGCTTCCCTGAAATGCCATTTCCCGTGGGACAGAAAGCTGGGGCCATCTTAATATATGTTCCTCAGAAGTTAGGTCCTGATACACTGAAAGTCATTTTATTCAGTTCCCATTTTACAGGCTCCCAGTTTTCCATGAATGGAGACTTCATGTAGTTTTAAAATCTCTGATTAGAAAACCTCCAAGTCCCAAATAAAGACCTTCAGTGAAAACTCAAAGAGATCTTAGCTTCAAATCCAGAAACAGTTAAATTAGCCCATGTGATAACCCCACTCTGTTCCAGAATGTTGAATGTCACAGGCTTCAGAGTATGTCTGCAAGTGGTATGTAATTAGGTCAGCAGAGGAGTGGAAATGCTGGTTAATTGCTTCAATCTCTTTCTCCTTCATTCTTCTAAATGCATTTCAATTGACTATTAACTGCAATGTTTTTCTTCCCAGAAACAGTGAGTGTTTCAGAGGTTCCCATGGGGTACCCTGTGTTTGAGTGTGTGCAGAAGTTCTGTGGGCACCCTGCAGTTGGGGGTGGGTATCTGAAGGGGCACCATGCATTTGGAGGGCACCCTGTGGTGGCTCAGATGGTAAGAAATCTGCCTGCAATGCAGGAGACTTGGTTCAATCCCTGGGTAGGGAAGATCCCCTGGAGAAGGGAGTGGCAACACACTCCAGTATTCCTGCCTGGGAAAGCCCATGGACAGAAGAGCCTGGCGAGTTACAGTCCATGGGGTTGCAGAGAGTTGAACACGACTGAGAGACTAACACTTCCACATTTGCACGGTGTTTGTGCAGAGCTGCAGGAACTTACAAACCCCTCCTTCCTGTCACCCAGCCAAGACTGCTTCTCCTACAAAAAGGACTGATACTAGTGTGGGTTTTAACTGCCAGCAAATACGAGGAATTTGTATCTTAAGCTTTCTCTGGAAGTGTGTCATTCCCAGTATGGGTGTGGAGCTGCTGGATCTGTTTATAGCTCCCTCTCCTTCGCTGGTTCCTCGGAAATCACCTGGGTCACTCTGGCATCCACCACTCGAGGATCCGGGAAGATTGGTCTCGGTGCTGCTTTACACTGAAAAGCCCACCTACCTGCTTACCGACACAAGCTCATTGTGTTAGCAGTACATAGCATTCATTCCTTGTAGTGCTTTACATTTCTAAGTGAGGTAGGCCCACTCTCGGAACGTGTCCTTG
>SJYC01123145.1:0-28199 GCA_006408675.1 Madoqua kirkii
GGCCCCGAGCATTGTGTGGACTCTGGAAGCATCATGTGCTTCCCTGGGCAACAGTCTGAAAAGTGGATATACAGAGACTTCATTGGGAGGTGTCATCCCAGAGCAGCGAGGGACAGGAAAAGGGACTCTGGCAGGAGAGACAGAGATGCCTCACTGAGCTGTTCAAAGCTTCCCAGAGAAACATGCCAGTTTACCTGGTCATCCGGAACTCCTCTCCAAATAACAGTCTATCTTGGGGAGAGTGGAAGGGAAACCAGTGTATATGCCAGCATCCTGTCTCAAACCTCTTGTTTTTCAAATTTTAAACAATAGGGTATGACCTCCCCACTTCTTCTCCTGTTTGTTATCACTTCTGAGGTAGCCTTGGGGAAGGCTAGGTCCAACGCCCAATGATGTGGGGCTTCATCTGAGCCCAGGAGTGAGGGGAAGGGTCAGAGTCTTCATGGGTACCAGAGTTGCTTTCATGGTGTCTGGTGGAAGCAATAGAGCCTGTGATGCAGCCTGCCTTCACCCCAGAGATGCTGAGATAACCAGTCTAGGAGAGGAGGTGACAGATCAGCAGCTGAGCCTTAGCAATCTAGCGAAGGACAAAAACTGGGTTTAGTACATGTCCTTAAAAAGAGTGAGTGTACACTGGAATGCAGATGTGATGGCTGGAGCTCTGGTAGCCATTTGGAAGCTCAAGGAAGAGGCAAAATGCTTATAATGGTTGGGTATAATCTAGAATAAAGCTCATGCTCCTGATAGTATTTTGAATTTACCCTGCTAGTTAACCAAACTGGTGACCTCCATACTTCTTTTATAGGTTTTGTTGTCTTTTACAAAAAGAGAAACAGACTTCTATTTTGTTAAAGCTAATGGGCTTCCCTGGTGGCTCAGATAGTAAAGAATCTGCCTGCAGTGATGGAGGCCTGGGTTTGATGCCTGGGTCGGGAAGATCACTGGAGAAGGGGGTGACTATCCATTCCAGTATTCTTGCCTGGAGAACTCCATGGAAGAGGCGCCTACAGGCTCCAGTCCATTGTTCACAAAGAGTTGGACGTGACAGAAAGACTAACATATTTCTTTGTATTTAAAGGCAAAACATATTTCAACTACTATCGCACAAGATAACAGTTTGTTGGATGAATGAGTAAATGTCCTGGTTGATTAATGCTTGTCATATATCCAAAATAATAGGTTTATTGCAGTGTATTTGACACCAGTGTTTGTCCTCTGCACCTGTGTGAATCCTGCCTGTCCCTAAGGCTGGGGAAAGTCTTGACCCAGCACATGTCGATGGTCTTTGCATTAAAGCAGTTTCATTTCTTCCTGTTTCCATGTTTCCCTACATTTTCTTTTCTTAAATATGAACCCAACACCTCCACCTACATCCACTCAGCAAATTCTTCCCCTTTGTCTAAAATTCCCTATAAATGTCACTTCCTTGTGAAGGCTTCTAGCATCCTCCTGGGGTGGGAGAACTCGCCCATGTTCCTCCAGCACTCAGGGCACACACAGTTCCTGCCTCTGCTTCCCTGCCTGGCTCCCTGAAGTTTCTACATCATCCCTTCTCTCTCCTCACACCTTCCACCCATCCTTTCCCTTCCCACTCTTTACTGAAGACATGACTTACATTTTCCACAGAGAAAGTACAAGCCTCCAGCTATGAACCTGCTTTCCTCCACATCAGTCAGCCTCCGTGTGCAGCCGTAGGCACTGCCCTGTCTCCTGGTGATGCGTCAGCCTCCCGCAGGGGGAAGACGGCCTTCACCACTGGGTGAGCCATCTGCACTCCTACAGAAAGCCAGAGTCTCCTTCATCCCCCACTCTCATTGGCTCTCCTTAATTTTGTTGTAGCAATTTCCCCTCTTCTTTTACACCATCGATTCTTCTATCTACAGAATCATTCTCATTAGCATTCACACATGCTGTAATAAATCTCTATCCACTCCTTCCAGCTGCCACCTCATTTCTCTGCTCTTCTTTATAGCAAAACTCCTTGAACAATTCTGTTTTCATTTCTCTTCCTTTTCTCCTTTGAGTCCATTCCAGTCCAATTTTTTCCCGTCCAAGTTCACCATTGACCTTGACAAAGCTAAATCCAGGGGTCAGTCCTGGCTCCAGCTATCTATCACTGCATGACAAAGGTGCCCCCCACCTCCAAACTTAAATAACAATACATTGTGATGAATCATGATTTCACTGGTTAGCTGGGCCCAGCTGGATAGTTTTAGCTGGGCTTCTCATGAGGTTTCTGTCACGTGGTTTCTGGGGCTGGAGTCACGTGAAGGTGAGACTGGGCTGTGCATCTAAGATGGCGCACTCACCCAACCAGCGGTTGGTGTTGCCCGGGGGGCTGGGAGCTTGGCATGACTTTAACCACACAACCTGCCCATGGCCTCGCCATGTGGCTTGGACTTCTCATTGAATAATGTTGGGTTCCAAGAGAGAACATTTCAAAGGTGAGCATTCAGGAGACAAAAAGCAGAAACTACCAGGTCATTTAAATCTCCATCTAGAGCAGGTGTGGGCTCCTTCTTCTGGGTTGTCATGGACTCAACAGGGAGCTTGAGAAATGAGGTTTGCCCCCGTTGAGGAAGCGACAAGGTCATATTGCAGAACAGCCTTTGGCACAAGGGCTCCCCCCTCCCCCTTGAAACATGGTCTTCAGTGTCCTCCTGGAGGCACTTGTGGCATCTCCCATCTCACTAGCTGCTTATTCTCAGTGCCTTTCCTGAATTTTTCCACTTCCACACATTGGCACTTCCCAGGGCATCATCTTTGCCCATTTTTGTTCATCCCTTGTCTTGATCATCTGTCTAGTATCATGACTCAGAGTGGTGTGAACCTGGGGTCATAGTTGCCATGAGGTGATGCTATGGTGGATTTACCTGTAAGTAACTGTTCTGTGGTTCATATGGATGGGAATCCTTCCCTGAAGGATTTCATAGGGGTCTGCACCCCAGGGTAGTCTCTCTAAAGTTAAAGAACAGTGGAATGACCCCAAGGCAGGTCTCTCTGCTGTGCCCAAACATGAGCTCCACATTGTACTTGCCTGAGAGAGTGGTACCTCCCAAGTGTGCTTTATCAGTGGAACATGATGGGCATTGATGTGTCCCTTCTAGGCCAGGAAGTACTTATTTACTGGTGCTTGTCTTTCTTCCTTTGCTGCCTCCCTGACTGACGAAGAGTATATTGATATGGACACATTGTAGGTGACTCAGAATGCCAATCCACTAGGCAAAGGAATAACTGGTTCCCTGGTAGACTTGAGATGACTGCAAGATGAATGCTAGCTGTGCTAAGCCACAGAGACATAAGCTGGGCCATTACCACAGTGTAATTGCTCTGTTATGATATATGAACACCTCACAGAACTTTCCAGAAAAATAAGGGGTATTTTTTCCCCCTCAATCTAAGCAGATAAGAACCTCCCTACACTCCCAGATCTCCAGCTGCCTGAGTTTAAAACAATAGAAAATGAAGATCCCGAGTTCCTAAACATTATGGATGTGACCTCTAAAGCATTAAAGATTCACTAACATTTGATCTCTGCAGAGTTGATTTGTCTCCAGGTGTCTATCACATACCTGACGCTTGTCTTACCTACAAACATGATTATAGAGGTCCAATGCAGAGTATAGCCCTGTTTCTAGCTGAGGTAAGACAAACACAAAGAAAGTCATCACATACGCAGTTACGGAAGAGCTGCAGGCAGTCAGATCTTAGCATTTGTTGAATACTGATCCACAGGTTGGGCATGTAAATATAAATGAGACATTGTCTGCTTTCT
The DNA here is from genome assembly GCA_006408675.1 of Madoqua kirkii. Taxonomy (NCBI): domain Eukaryota; kingdom Metazoa; phylum Chordata; class Mammalia; order Artiodactyla; family Bovidae; genus Madoqua; species Madoqua kirkii. The sequence continues at coordinate 3,776 of SJYC01123145.1, forward strand.
AGAAGTCCCTGATGCAGTAGGGCCTGTGATATGGTTGGTCATTCACTCAGCAAGTTTTTACTGACAATCTGCTATGTTCAGGCTCCGTTCCGGGAACGTGGGATACATCAGGCGGCAGAATCGATTGAATGAGGTCTCTGTCCTGAAGCTCTCACTTCCTGGGTGGGATATGGGACAGTCAACATTACCTGGCATATGGTGATAAGAGCTATGAGGAAGAGTGACAGAAGGGGGAGGGGGATCAGTGTATGGTCAGAGATGCCTTATGAAAGGAGATATATGGATAGATTCCATGAGTAAACAGGAGTGAGACGCCAGGTGGGTCTCTAGGAAGAGAGTGTTCCAGGCAAAGATTTGTGAATGCAAAGGTCTTGAGATGGAAACTTCTTGGAATGTTGGAGAAACAGCAGAGATTCTCTGAGACTCTGGAGCATGATGGGTGGAGTGGCAAGAGGCAGGAGGAGGCTGGGGGCCCCTGTTTGGACTTAGGTTTACAGCCCAGCTTGTGAACATAGCACCATGGATGCCCTGACACTTGTAGGCACAGGAGGCCAACTGCAGGTTGCACTCTGAAGGAAAAGAATCGGGCGGTTCTTTAAAAATGTTTGTAATACAAACATCAATAAAATACGGGGTGAAAATGGAGAAAAAGCCTCGTCTCTTTTTAAGTGTCTTAAGAGTCACACAACATTATTTCATGTCCTCAAATATTTAAACAGAGTTTAGAGATTCAAATGAAATTTTTTTTGTCTTCTTAAAGCATCCAGGATCTCCTAGTTCCTGCTCCACATGGGTTGAGCTGTTCTATCGAAATGTTTTTTCATCTCTGACTTCCTGGAATGGTTTGCTTAAGGAAATCAGTTTTGAGAGTTTGCTTTTAGTCCTGGCACACTCATGGGAACCTTGTTACAGAAGTTGGCATATCCTATGAGCACCTGAACTTCGGGGCTGTTTTCTGGCCCCTGAGACTGCTGGCCTGTTCAGTTGACCCCTAGTAAGAGGGAAACTCCCTTTACTGTTTCAAGGCTGAGTACCCATGGCTCAGTTCTAGTCCTTTGGGAAGGCAGAGACAGAAATCTAAGGTTTCAGAGCAAAATAATGATTTGAAAAAGATGCTTTCATCAGAAGTCAGTCCCCAGTTACTGAGAATATTGTTGTTGCTCTCCATTTTAAATTGGATTTTCATTTGAGGATGTGGTATTTAAAAGTAAATCATCATCCATGTAGGTTTCTATGGAAGCTCGCTGGTTTCTTGTGGTGAAATTAAATCAGACAAAGAAATGAAGGGAGGAGCAGATGGGCCCGTTTTCCAATTTGTGCTCAAGTGGATCTCAAGGAAGTACAAGGGTAATTCAAAAGAATCTAAAATGTCATCTTCAGAGAATGCTCTGATTGGTGTCCAGGGAAAGAGCTGTCCTTCCTTTGTCATCACATTCCTCTGATGGAATGGACTCACTACTGGGCTGTACTTCACTTGACTTGGGTTAAGGAAAGGCAGTGAGGGCATCTCATGTGCTGTAATGAACTGAGCTATGTGCCCCTCCAAACTCATCTAGGCATCCTTGGTAGCTCAGCAGTAAATAATATGCTTGTAATGCAGGAGCTGTAAGAGATGCAGGCTCGATCCCTGGGTCAGGAAGATCCCCTGGAGAAGGACATGCCAACCCACTCCAGTACCCTTGCCTGGAGAATCCCATGGAAGGAGCAGCCTGGCAGGCTATAGTCCATGGGTCACAAACAGTTGGACACAACTTAACCTAGATAGCATATTCAAAAGCAGAGACATTACTTTGCCGACTAAGGTCCGTCTAGTCAAGGCTATGGTTTTTCCTGTGCTCATGTATGGATGTGAGAGTTGGACTGTGAAGAAGGCTACTGAAGAATTGATGCTTTTGAACTGTGGTGTTGGAGAAGACTTGAGAATCCCTTGGACTTCAAGGAGATCCAACCAGTCTATCTTGAAGGAGATCAGCCTCGGGATTTCTTTGGAAGGAATGATGCTAAAGCTGAAACTCCAGTACTTTGGCCACCTCATGAGAAGAGTTGACTCATTGGAAAAGACTCTGATGCTGGGAGGGATTGGGGGCAGGAGGAGAAGGGGACGACTGAGGATGAGATGGCTGGATGGCATCACTGACTCGATGGACGTGAGTCTGAGTGCACTTTGGGAGTTGGTGATGGACAGGGAGGCCTGGCATGCTGCGATTCATGGTGTCGCAGAGAGTTGGACATGACTGAGCAACTAAACTGAACTGAAGCGACCAGCATGCAGGCACATACAACCTCATCTGGTGAAGCCCTAACCTCCAGTGTGACTGACTGTATTTAGATACAGGGCTTTAAGGGTGTAATTGGGGTTAAATGAAGTCATAAGGGTGGGGCCCGAATCCATGAGGAATGATGGCCCTCTGAGAAGAGACCCAGTCAGCCAGCTCTCTCCCTCTGTGCCTGTGCAAGAGGCATGGCCGTGTGAGGACAGCAGGAAGGTGGCCATCTGCAAACCAGAAACAGGGCTCGCACTAGATCTGCTGGTACCTTGATCTCAGACTTCCAGCTCCCAGAATTCTGAGAAGTGAATGTTTGCTGGTAAAATTGTCTTACCCTGTGGCATTTCTTAAGGCTGTCAGAGTTGAGTAAGACGTGGAATCAAATGCTAATGCAAGACCAAGTGGATACAGGGGTGAGGGGCAGTGAGACTGTTTATCAGCTCCCACTGACCACCAGCGCTGGGCTCACATCCACGTGATACAGGCCCACGGCCAGTTGAGCCAGCCCTGGCTGAGCAGGCCAGGATCCTGTGGGCTGCCACCCTCTTGAGCAGGAGCTGGATGTTCTCTCTGTCATCAAGACTTCTGTCCTGCTCAAGCAGCATTTCTTCCCATCACTTTCTACTTACTCAGTACATCACCTATGAGTCCATTCAGACCAGTGATGCAGTGCCAACTTGTGGGTTACCACAGGGGCTGAGCCCTGTGGTGGGCATATGCTGAGCTCTCACTGAGGACACAGTCAGTTGTAGGTTTGGCATGGGGAGTGGATGACAAAAAAAAAACCATTTTAGGGGTCATAGCTCAACTATCTGACAAATAAGACAAAAGGTCACACATACAACATTCAGAATATTGGCATCTTAAGTGATACGTTTTATTTTCTTGGGCTCCAAAATCCCTGCAGATAGTGATTGCAGCCATGAAATTAAAAGACACTTGCTCCTTGGAAGAAAAGTTATGACAAACCTAGACAGTGCAATAAAAGCAGACATAACTTTGCCAACAAAGGTCAAAACTATGGTTTTTCCAGCAGTCATGTATGGATGTGAGAGTTGGACCATAAAGAAGGCTGAGTGCTTAAGAGTTGATGCTTTCGAATTGTGGTGCTGGAGAAGGCTCTTGAGAGTGTTTTGGACTTCAAGGAAATCAAACCAGTTCAATCCTATGTGAAATCAACCCTCAATATTCATTGGAAGGATTGATGCTAATGTTCCAGTACTTTGGCCACCTGATGTGAGGAACTGACTCATTGGAAAATACCCTGATGCTGGAAAAGATTAAAGGCAAAAGGAGAAGGGGTCAGCAGGGGATGAGTTGGTTAGACAGCATCACTGGCTTAATGGGCACGAGTCTGAGCAAAGTCTGGGAGAAGGTGAAGGGCAGGGAAGACTGCCATGCTACAGTCCATGGGCTCAAAGAGTTGGATATAATTAAAGATTAAACAACAACAACAATAACAAGTCTAAGTGATAAATGAGGCAAGAGATGCTGGTCCAGGCACTCAGGAAACCTGTGACCAGGCTTCACTGGGCACCAGCTGAGCCCCCAGTGCTTGTGAAGGGAGCACAGATCAGATCATTGCTCTCTGCCAACAGGGGTTCTAACACGAAGTATTCCTAGTTCTCTCCCAGTAAAACCCCTCACTCTCCCTTTGAAGGTGTGAGTCAGGAGAGATGGAGAGTCGCCAAGAGTGTCAGCCTGGGTGCAACTCCCTTTCCGTGGGAGGAAGCTTCAGGAAAAGGAAACAGCACCAGTTTCCCTGCATAGTCTAATTAAGGACACAGAAGGGAAATAAGTGAAAGAGCGAATCAATCAAGGCAATTACAGCTAGTGATAAGCACTGTGAAGGAAGCAAACAGTACACAGGGGAGGAAGGGAGTCATTGAGAGCCTGTACTTCTCCGGGAGAGTCCAGGAGACATTTAGGCTGATGGCTCGGGACCCATCACTGAAGAGGAAAGATGATGAGGGGCAGGGAACAACATGTGCAGAGCCTTGCAGTGTGGCAGAGTGGGGCATGTGCTGGAAACAGAAAGCAAGCCAAGATCATAGCAGAGTGAACGAGGAAAGGATGGAGGAGAGGCTGAAGAGATGGAGCAGGCTCATCCCACGTGGAGCTGGGGGAGAAGAGGCCAGGAGGGAGGGAGCTGGGGGAGGCCAGTCAGGGAGCAGTCATGTGATCTGGGTGGGGCAGTGGAGTTTGCATTTTGGCAATGGGATTGGAGAGCTGGGGGCAGGTCTGAGACAGGGTTTGAAGGTAGAGTTGGCTGCTTCACTGATGGACTTTGCATATGGAAAAGGGACAGGTAAGAACCAGGGAAAACCTGGCATTGGAGCGGCACACATTTGACTCTTGGTGAAGATTCTTGTGAACAATGGCCAGAGCATCTCAAAAGGCCACCTGATGTGAGGAACTGACTCATTGGAAAATACCCTGATGCTGGAAAAGATTAAAGGCAAAAGGAGAAGGGGTCAGCAGGGGATGAGTTGGTTAGACAGCATCACTGGCTTAATGGGCACGAGTCTGAGCAAAGTCTGGGAGAAGGTGAAGGGCAGGGAAGACTGCCATGCTACAGTCCATGGGCTCAAAGAGTTGGATATAACTTAAAGATTAAACAACAACAACAATAACAAGTCTAAGTGATAAATGAGGCAAGAGATGCTGGTCCAGGCACTCAGGAAACCTGTGACCAGGCTTCACTGGGCACCAGCTGAGCCCCCAGTGCTTGTGAAGGGAGCACAGATCAGATCATTGCTCTCTGCCAACAGGGGTTCTAACACGAAGTATTCCTAGTTCTCTCCCAGTAAAACCCCTCACTCTCCCTTTGAAGGTGTGAGTCAGGAGAGATGGAGAGTCGCCAAGAGTGTCAGCCTGGGTGCAACTCCCTTTCCGTGGGAGGAAGCTTCAGGAAAAGGAAACAGCACCAGTTTCCCTGCATAGTCTAATTAAGGACACAGAAGGGAAATAAGTGAAAGAGCGAATCAATCAAGGCAATTACAGCTAGTGATAAGCACTGTGAAGGAAGCAAACAGTACACAGGGGAGGAAGGGAGTCATTGAGAGCCTGTACTTCTCCGGGAGAGTCCAGGAGACATTTAGGCTGATGGCTTGGGACCCATCACTGAAGAGGAAAGATGATGAGGGGCAGGGAACAACATGTGCAGAGCCTTGCAGTGTGGCAGAGTGGGGCATGTGCTGGAAACAGAAAGCAAGCCAAGATCATAGCAGAGTGAACGAGGAAAGGATGGAGGAGAGGCTGAAGAGATGGAGCAGGCTCATCCCACGTGGAGCTGGGGGAGAAGAGGCCAGGAGGGAGGGAGCTGGGGGAGGCCAGTCAGGGAGCAGTCATGTGATCTGGGTGGGGCAGTGGAGTTTGCATTTTGGCAATGGGATTGGAGAGCTGGGGGCAGGTCTGAGACAGGGTTTGAAGGTAGAGTTGGCTGCTTCACTGATGGACTTTGCATATGGAAAAGGGACAGGTAAGAACCAGGGAAAACCTGGCATTGGAGCGGCACACATTTGACTCTTGGTGAAGATTCTTGTGAACAATGGCCAGAGCATCTCAAAGATCACAACTGCTGCTGTTGCTGCTAAGTCATGTCAGTCGTGTCCGACTCTGTGAGACCCCATAGATGGCAGCCCACCAGGCTCCTCTGTCCCTGGGATTCACCCACCAGGCTCCTCTGTCCATGAGATTCTCCAGGCAAGAGTACTGGAGTGGGTTGCCATTGCCTTCTCCAAAATATCACAACAGATGTGCATAAAAGTTCCTTGAATAATGATTGCAGGGGCTTCCCTTGAACTTCAGAGAACTCAAAACCGAGGGGTTTAATTAAAAAATTTGTTGGAATGGAAGATAGTGGGGAGATGTTGGAAGAGAGTCACACTGAAGGGCAAAAGGTGAACCACAGTATTGATTCATTTTTCTGGTGTCTCCTCTCATTGCTCCCGAGGATCCAGGCATTGTTTATCCATGTCTCAGAGCTATTATAAAATATTAATAGATACACACTTTTTATTTCCATTTTACTTTTCTGGAAATATCTATTTTAAGGAGGGCTTGAGAGGCTTCCAAGTCCAAGGAAATCTAGTCATTCCTTAATCCATTGAGCAGGTGCCTTCCAAGCAGCTGCAGAGAAAGAGTGTTTCCACAGTGCCGGCCAGCCAGCTCAGCTGTTGTGCAGGAGATGAGTGCCTACTCAAGCCTTTCCCAGTCTCTTTCTTGCTCTTAACTCTGGATGTGGAACGTCAAATTGTCAGGAGATTAAAGTGCTCACTTTTACCTCTAGCTGGAGTTTCTGAAGGGTTTTAAGGAAATAGTGATTCCCCAGTAAATGTGTAGGTTGATCCAAATCACCATTTTACTTGGTATTTATTTAGTACAGTTGGCTGAATAATGACTTCCCAAAGATGTTCACACTCCTAATACCCAGAGCCTGCCATTATGTTACATTACACAGCAAAAGCTCCTTTGAAGATGGAATTAACTTAAGAATCTTGAGATGGAGAGATTGTCCTGGAATATCCAGGTGAATCCAATGTCATCACCAGGTTTCTTATCAGAGAGAAGCAGGAGGGTCAGACATGGAGCTGGAGAGAAAAGTTATAAGGATGGAAGCAGAGGCTGGAGCAATGTGACTTGATGATGGAGGAAGGGCCTTGAGCCGATGAATGCAAGAACCCCTGAAGCTGGAAAAGGCAAGGAAACAGGTGATTCCCCTGGAGGCTTCAGAAGGAAGGCAGGCTGGTTTGCACCTTGAGACTAACCCAGAGAAATAGACTTAGGGCTTTAGACCTCCAGAATAATACATTCATGTTCTTTAAAGTTGCATAGCTTATAATAATTTGTTATAGCAGCAAGAGGAACCTAAGATGCTTAGCACATCAGTTCTGCAATCATCTAATTGCATGGGTTGAACATTTAACCATGTATTCTCATAGAATTCACCACTCTATGCCATCCTATACCCCTGTCTTTAGTCTAGTTTAGTTTCATCTAGGCTGATTTTGATACTTGGCCAGATTAAGCATTTATGTCCTTTCCCCAGAAGAAAGAGAGGGTATTAGCTGATTTCCATTGTTTGGAATGAGCATGAAATTAGAATCCAAAGTCACCTGACTACTTGATATCAGCATGGTGGTCATAAAGTCTAGAAACAATGATGAAGTTATTTTTTTATTATTTCAATCATAATATTTATTAATACTTTATTAAATTATTTTATCTATTTTGATAAAGATCTTCTAATTTTAAAATTTGGAAGATTGGTAATGTGAATATTTCAAAGCTATTTTTGTGGGCTAATATATTTAGTTTTAAGCAAATAAAAAATTGACTCTGGAAATCCACAATTTGTAAGTTTGACAATTGTCCATTTTACAAACAGATGATTTTGAATGATTTTGGGGGGGTGAACAAAGGAACTGATAGTCACTGGATGCAATCATTATTTTATCTGGAATAAGCAAGACCAAGTTCACCTCTTTTTGATTTGTTTGTATTTTCATTTGTTTAAACAAACCATTTCATTCACAGTAAAAAACTATATTGGTGAATATTGCTTTAATGGCTTATTTTACATATACAATATTATATTAACTTTATTCTAACTGTAAAGTTATTCATTCAATCTTTTTTTCAGGATGACTTAATAGACATAAGGGATCCAGGTGGCACTAGTGGTAAAGAATTGACCTGTCAATATAGGCGATGCAGGAGACATGGGTTCCATCCTTGGGTCGGGAAGATTCCTTGCAGTAGGAAATGGCAATCTACTCCAGTATTCTTGCCTGGAAAATCCCATGGATAGAAAAGCCTGAGAGGCTACAGTTCATGGTGTCACAAAGAGTTAGACATGACTGAGAATGCATGTGCATGCGTGCATGCATGTGGACACACACACCACACACACACAGATGTAGAATCGCTATTCAAAAGTATATGCATGTTTAAAAATATATGTCCTTTAAAAATCTTAATAAATGCTGTTACTAGGATCATGGCATCTGATCCCATCATTTCATGGCAAATGGAGAAAAAGTGGAAACGATGGCAGATTTTATTTTCCTGGGCTCCAAAATCACTTTGGATGGTGATTGCACCCATGAAATTAAAAGATGCTTGCTCCTTGGAAGAAAAGCTATGACCAACCAAGATAGCATATTAAAAAACAGAGACATCGCTTTGCTGACAAACTTCTGTATAGTCAAAGCTATGGTTTTTCCAGTAGTCATGTACAGATGTGAAAGTTGGACTGTAAAGAAAGCTGAGTGTCAAAGAATAAATGCTTTTGAATTGTGGTGCTGGAGAAGACTCCTGAGACTCCACTGTACTGCAAGGAGATCAAACCAGTCAGTTCTAAAGGAAATCAACCCTGAATATTCATTGGGAGGACTGATGCTGAAGTTGAACCTCCACTACTTCGGTCATCTGATGCTAAGAGTTGATTCACTGGAAAAGATCCTGATGCTAGGAAATATTGAGGGCAGGAGGAGAAGGGGGCAACAGAGGATGAGATGGTAGGTTGGCATCACCAACTTGATGGACATGAGTTTGAGCAAACTCAGGCAGATAGTTAAACACAGGGAGGCCTGGCAGGCTGCAGTCCATGGGGACACAAAGATTTGGACATGACTTAGCAACTGAACAACAACAACAATGTGTGTCTGAGGATGTATGAGTGTATGTGAGTGCACGTGAATGTGTGTGTTTAAAATGTACTGGTTGGCTGTCAGTTTAACCCCAAAGGTGTTCCTTCTGTGAGAGTGGAGATCACTTGTCTCTTGGCCATGGCTGGTCCTCAACCCCTGGGCCCTGATTCAGGACACTCTGAGTGCTCAGTTGCTCAGTTGTGTCCGACTCTTTGTGACCCCATGGACTGTAGCCCACCAGGCTCCTCTGTCCGTGGGATTCTCCAGGCAACAATACTGAAGTGGGCTGCCACGCCCTCCTCCAGGGGATCTTCTGACCCAGGGATCGAACCTATGTCTCTAATTTCTCCTGCAATGGCAGGCAGGTTCTTTTACTACCAGCAGCCATGTGGGAAGCCCAAAGGAACAAATTATATTGTGGGATACATGACCCAGTGGATAGGAGGGAAGCCTCTATTCAGAGGTCGGTGTGAACTATTTGCTTTCTGTGTTTTTCAGGCTGTTTTGATACCTTTTCATTAGAAGGCTTCCCTCCGTGCATCTGCACTCATGAGGCTCCCCTAGTAGTTCTGGATGGTCACCTCTAGGCTCTGCACCCACCCAGACCTGCTCCCTCGGGTCTCCTCTTCAGGAGGCTTGGTTCTGTTCCTTTCCCACACCCCCATCCCTCACTCGCAGTGCTTTCATAGATGACACGTGCCCTCGTGGAGGACCAGGTGGCTGCACTGTGAAATCATAAGTCATTACAATCTAAGCAATTAGGGTTTTCCATAAGACCACATGCTAACTGAGGTTGGAGACAATGTGTGTCTCATTTGCGGCTGTATCCTTAGAGGACAGCCCAATTCCTTTCTATCCTTATATTCTTGATCGTCAATAAATACTTGGTGAATGAATACAATAAGTGCTGAGAAATATGACTTTTTTCTATACAAAGTTTTTTGAATAGAGGCTCTCCATCAAATTGAGGACAAGATGTGTGCATATGTAATGTACATGTGTATACGTATTTGTACGTTGAGGGCTTCCCTGGTGGCTCAGATGGTAAAGAAACCACCTGCAGTGCAGGAGACCTGGGTTCAATCCCTGAATTGGGAAGATCCCCTGGAGAAGGGCATGGCAACCCACTTCAGTGTTCTTGCCTGAAGAATTTTCATGGGGACACACAGTCAGACACAATCGAGTGACTAAGCACGCACACACACACACACACACACACACACACACACACTGATACACTGAATATGCAGTGACATATTGAGTATGCAAACAATGGCCAGACCACATCTGGCAACAGAATTCTGACTCAGAGTTTCCATAGTAACCAGTCCCACTGCTGCTGCTGCTAAGTCACTTCAGTCATGTCTGATTCTGTGCGACCCCATAGACCCCATAGCAGCCCACCAGGTTCCCTCATCCCTGGGATTCTCCAGGTAAGAACACTGGAGTGGGTTGCCATTTCCTTCTCCAAAGTCCAGGACTGTCAAAACTTAGTCGATGACCACTGGCTTCCCTTTTTCTTGTCCTATTTCCAATACTGGACCAATCAGAGAAAGTAAAATGTGCTCCCTAACCAATCAGATGGGATGCCTCCTTGTTGGCGCATCTCCTGCTTCCCCAGGCCCAACATCTTCACTCAGCACACTTAACACCTTCTCTTCTTGTTCTCTATGAAGGTTTGAGTCTCTGGTAAAGGAAAGGAATGGTAGTTGATTCCCTGGCTACAGCAAGCTTTGAATAATTGCATTTGGTCCTTCTCATTTGGGTGATTCATTTATTTTTTACACATAGACACATACGTTTTGGGCATTGGTTTTAATGATAACTTACAAAGGTTAATAGAGGCATATCAAGAATGACCCAGATGTCCATCACACAGACAGGCACCGTGACTTCTTTATCTGCATTTGCATGTTGACTCATGGCATTTGTCCCACTAAATAAAGGCCAAAGGCCAGGGAAGTGAATAGTTGACGAGAATTTAGCAAGAAGAGTGGTGGGGAATCGATTCTGCACATAGCTCATGCTGAGGTGGGAATAACTAGATCAGAGGTTGCTGTCCAAGGGTTGAAGCTGCGTCTACTTCCCCATCTCTGGCAGGTGGTCAAGTAGAGGAAGTTCAAGATGGGCAGGGCTGGGTCCCTAAACCACTGTATGGAGGAGGTTTACCTGCCCATTGGAACAATCATATTTGATTTTGAGAATAAACCAGTTAATCCTAAAGGAAATCAACCCTGAGTATTCATTGGAAGGACTGAGGCTGAAACTGAAACTCCAATACTTTGGTTATCTGATGTGAACAGTCTTATTGGAAAGGACCCTGATGCTGGGAAAGATTGAGGGCAAGAGAAGTGGGTGACAGAGGATGAGATGGTTAGATGCCATCACTGAGTCAAAGGACATGAACTTGGGCAAACCCTGGGAGATGCTGAGGGACAGGGAAGCCTGGCATGCTGCAGTCCATAGGGTTACAAAAAGTCAGACACGATTTGGCGACTGCACAACAACAAAGTAAACTTTAATTGCATCTGACTAAGCCATGAGATTCTGGGGCTTGTTACAGAAACTTGCATTGCCTAAATGAAGGTGTGTGTGATTAGCTGCTTAGTCAGGTCCAACTCTTTGAAACCCTATGGGCTGTAGCCTGCCAGGCTCCTCTATCCATAGAATTTTTCAGGTAAGAATACACAAGTAGGTTGTCATTTCCAGGGATTTCCAGGGAATCTTCCTGCTCCAAGGATCAACCCACATCTCTTGCATCTCCTGCATTAGCAGGAGGGTTCTTAACAATTGTACCACCTGGGGAGCCCCACTTACATGGCTACCTTCCTTCAAGCACAAAGAAATGAAGACACACAGCAGCAGAGAGCACCAAGTGCTGCATAGACCTCGGGGAGCTGGGAAGTGGCTAGCCATGTGGCTGATACTGTCAACCTCTTCTAGGAAGCAGCCTGAAGCTGATACAAGTGTGAGGGGAGCCTTCCACGCAGAGAGTTGGGCTGGAATAAGGGTTCAAGTTCTGAGATGCCTAGAGAGTTTGAGAAGTAGAAAGAGGCCAGGGTTGTGTTGCATCAGCCAAAGTGGGCAGAGCCGTACCTGATGATGATGGAGTAGTTGGCAGTGGTCAGAGAAGGGGGGCTGGGTAGAATGAAGAAGAGAGTGGATTTTATTCCACGTGCACAAAGGGAATCCTACAGTCTGCTGTAGGGCAGTGTTCTTTTTATTTTTATGTTTTCAGGAAAAGAAAAATGTTTATTTTGGTAGTATCCTTATGACTATTTGTAAGGCCTTCCCAGACAACCATTTTGCTTTTTGCATTTCTTTTCCATGAGGATGGTCTTGATCCCTGTCTCCTGTACAATGTCACGAACTTCATTCCATAGTTCATCAGGCACTCTATCTATCAGATCTAGGCCCTTAAATCTATTTCTCACTTCCACTGTATAATCATAATGGATGTGATTTAGGTCATACCTGAATGGTCTAGCGGTTTTCCCTACTGTCTTCAATTTGAGCCTGAATTTGGTAATAAGGAGTTCATGATCTGAGCCACAGTCAGCTCCTGGTGGTGTTTTTGTTGACCGTATAGAGCTTCTCCATCTTTGGCTGCATAGAATATAATCAATCTGATTTCGGTGTTGACCATCTGGTGATGTCCATGTGTAGAGTCTTGTCTTGTGTTGTTGGAAGAGGGTGTTTGCTATGACCAGTGCATTTTCTTGGCAAAACTCTATTAGTCTTTGCCCTGCTTCATTCCGCATTCCAAGGCCAAATTTGCTTGTTAGTCCAGGTGTTTCCTGACTTCCTACTTTAGCATTCTAGTCCCCTATAATGAAAAGGACATCTTTTTTGGGTGTTAGTTCTAAAAGGTCTTGTAACTCTTCATAAAACCATTCAACTTCAGCTTCTTCAGCGTTACTGGTTGGGGCATAGACTTGGATAACTGATATTGAATGATTTTCCTTGGAGACGAAGAGAGATCATTCTGTACCATAGATGTAATCTCATTCAGTTCAGTTCAGTCGCTCAGTCGTGTCCAGCTCTTTGCGACCCCCGGAATTGCAGCACGCCACGCCTCCCTGTCTATCACCAACTCCCGGAGTTAACCCAAACTCATATCGATCGAGTTGGTCATTCCATCCAGCCATCTCATCCTCTGTTGTCCCCTTCTCCTTCTGCCTCCAATCCCTCCCAGCATCAGGGTCTTTTCCAGTGAGTCAACTCTTTGCATGAGGTGGCCAAAGTACTGGAGTTTCAGCTTTAGCATCATTCCTTCCAAAGACCACCCAGGACTGATCTCTTTTAGAATGGACTGTTTAGATTTCTTTGCAGTCCAAGGGAGTCTCACGAGTCTTCTTCAACACCATAGTTCAAAAGCATCAATTCCTCGGTGCTAAGGTTTATTCACAGTCCAACTTTCACATCCATACATGACCATTGGAAAAACCGTAGCCTTGACTGGACGGACCTTTGTTGGCAAAGTAATGTCTCTGCTTTTGAATATGCTCTCTAGTGATATAAAATTCTGAACCATCAGCTAATTGAAGATTGCATACTTACTATTACTTTAAGTCTGCTTGAATTTTTTCTTTTGCTTTCTTCTTAGGTTAATACAATCTGTTGGAATGAGACTGGAGAATACATTTTATCTGGCTCAGATGACACCAAGCTAGTAATTAGTAATCCTTACAGCAGAAAGGTAAAGTGGTTTTTAAAAATCTACAACTTAATGAGAAAAAAAAAAGAAGCTAGAAATCAAATTGTGCATAATTATAAAGTGGGCATTTGCAAAGAATGTTGTTATTTTGCTAAAGTTTATTACATAATTTGGAAGTTATTGCATGCAGTTACTTAATTTCTTTAGAAAAACATTAGATTTCATTCAACTCTAGAAAATTGAAATAAATTTCATTTATTCATGGCAATAAAATTGCAAAAAATGATATCTCAATAAGCCATTCTTCATGGGGAAAACTGTGATTTTTTTTTTCTTTTATGCTCACAGAATCTAATCTTATAATTACACAATCAGCCAAGCATTTTAAGAAACTCAATTTTATCAGTTTACACACAGTGGTTAGGTTCTAATAAAATGCTCATAACATCCAATTTAGTAAACTGGGATATCATACTGAGTTTTAATTAGGATTATGTTCTAATTTTTATTGGCTCTTTTTCTGACTTTATATAAGTAGGTAGGTATACATATACTTTCATGTGAATGAGAACATTGTAGATTATCGGACTAAAGTTTTAGTATTAGCAATCTTACAAAATAAACGGTTCCTTAAAAAAATTTTTTTTTCTACATTTAAATAGTTTAGATAATTAAATAAATGTCTGTGGTTCTACAGCCTAAAAGGAGGTTCATATTGAGACTCTCCTTCATTAAGTGAGAGACAGCTTTACTTATCTGTCCTGACTTAGCAGAGGGAAAGTTGTTGTTTCCAAATCCTGATTGTCTTAGCTTGCAATTACTCAAAGAACCTTTTTCTTATATCAGAGAAAACTTCCTAGAAGAATGTATATGTGGAATACTTTTGGATTATCACAATCCGAAATTGGGCCTTCCCTGGTGACTCAGATAAAGAATCTGCTTGCAATGAGGGAGACCCAGGTTCAGTTCCTAGGGCAGGAAGATCCTCTGGAGAAGCCAATACCCACTCTAGTATTCCTGCCTGAAGAATTGACAGAGGAGCCTAGTGGGGTCGCACAGAGTAGGACACAAGTGAAGTGACAGCATGCAGCACACATCAGAAGTTTAATGTTTATAGTATTTAAATATGTAGATACCAATGGAATAATTTTTTTTTAAATATAGAGCTTTTTAAAATAAAAATTGTAAAAATATACATTGCATAAAATTCAGCTTGTTAACCATTTTCTAGAGTTCAGTGTACCAGCAGTAAGTTGATTCATATTGTTGTGATAGCATCACCATCACTGAGCCACAGAACTCCAGTCTTGCAAAGCTGACCCTGCTCATTAAGCAGGAACGCTCCATTCTTCCCTTCATGGCAACCATTATTCTATTTTCTATCTCCTTGAATTTGTCTATTCCAGGTACCTCATATAAGTATTTGTATACAGTACTTGACCTTATATGAATGGCTTATTTTACTTAGAATAAAGTCCTTAAGGTTCATTTATGTGTCAGGATTTCTTTTCTTTTTAAAGCTGACAGGTATGTATATATCATATTTTGCTTATGCTTTCATCTGCCAGTGGACACTTGGGTTATTTCCACCTTTTTGGCTACTGTGAATAATGCTGCTATGAGGATAACAGTACAAATATCTCTCCAAGCCCCTGCTTTCAATATTTTGTGAATATACCTATTGGAGTAATTTTTAAAAGATTTTATTTTCCCTTTAAAGTGATTACTCTTTTCAATTTGAGAAATGACTAATAGATAATACTTTAATAGATTTTAAGTATAAAAAGATTATAGTTTTCTTATAGTGGTTTTAATAGCTCAAAATTTGCTATCATATATGTTTATTGTTTTGAAGCACTGATAATTCATTACATAGGAAAGTAAAGCTTTTTGATCTTGAGTCAGATATTACCTGTTCTAGTAGTCCCACTCTCTTTTTAGATCCTCTGAGTTGATGGGAAAATTAATTTATGGCATATAAAATTTTTAAAACTTAAAAAAATAGATTTATGTATTCCTTATTAATGGTATCATATCTTAATTATATAGATCATAGATCTCAGAAATATATATATAATATATATATAAAAGCTTTCCCCCTTAAAGTTACAGGCTAGTTTGTTTGGACCAATTCTCCTACTGAAATGAACTCAGAAATACTTGATTAAAAAATTATACTAAAAGTAACAAAAGACTATTTTGATAGTAAAGAATTATCAGTCTAAAATAGAAGGGAAGGCTTCCCTAGTGGCTCAGTGCTAAAGAATCCACCTGCTAGTGCAGGAGACATGAGTTCAGTCCCTGATCTGGGAGGATTCCATGTGCTGTGCAGCAACTAAGCCCTTGAGCCACAACTCTTGAGCCTGTGTTCTAGAGCCTGGGAGTGGCAATACTCAGCCCATGGACGCTAGAGCCTGTACTCCAAAACAAGAGAAGCCACCACAGTGAGAAGCCTGTGCATTGCAACTAGACAGTAGTCCTTGTGCTCCACAGCTAGGGAAAAGCCCTCCCAGCAACAAAGACCCAGCATAGCCAAAAGTTAATAAATAAATTATACAAAATGGAAGGGAAAAAGGTGAATCCAGAGAAGTGAGCATGATAACTTTTGCCCTGAAGATATTTGTCAGTCTTATATCTAAACTTCAGTTTTGGTGGCCTTGAAGGTCAAGGTAAATAGAAACAAAGCTCAGGATCCCAATCATGTATGGATTCCTGTAGGAGACTTTATACAATATTCTGGGACTGTCTATACCATGAGGACTCCCAAAAGTCCTTGTGGTATAGATGAAACAGAAGGAATTTAGTCCTCTGGTAGCCTTGGAGCATCCTCTGTTAAAGAAATCCTGAATATATGCAAAAGTTTGATTTGCCTTCGTCCAGCTACCTTTAGTTCTTAGAGCATAAAATGTTATTTGCTTCTTCTATGCTTTTCTACTTTTCTTGGTTAGTGGTGTGTTCTTTCCCATGCACCTCCTACCTACTTGGCAAGTTTAATTTCACCCTTTGAACTTCAACTCTTATCTGTTCAGTTCAGTTGCTCAGTCGTGTCCAACTCTTTGACACCCTGTGCACTGCAGCATGCCAGGCTTCCCTGTCCATCACCAACTCCCGGAGCCTGCTCAAACTCATGTCTGTTGAGTTGATGCCATCCAGCCATCTCATCCTCTGTCCCCCTTCTCCTCCTGCCCTCAGTCTTTCCCAGCATCAGGTCTTTCCCAGTGAGTCAGTTCTTTGCATCAGGTGGCCAAAGTATTGGATCTTCAGCTTCATCTGAAATAATCTCTAATTTCCTCTAGGTGAATGTAGGCATTCCTTCCCCATGTTCTTGTATTTTATGGGTAACTCAATTACTATGTGGAGAAGGCAATGGCAACCCACTCTGGTACTCTCGCCTGGAAAATCCCATGGATGGAGGAGCCTGGTAGGCTGTAGTCCATGGGGTCACTAAGAGTCAGACATGACTGAGTGACTTCACTTTTCCTTTTCCTTTCATGCATTGGAGAAGGAAATGGCAACCCACTCCAGCTTTCTTGCCTGGAGATTCCCAGGGCCAGGGGAGCCTGGTGGGCTGTTGTCTATGGGGTTGCACATAATCGGACATGACTGAAGTGACTTAGCAGCAGCAGCAGCAGCAGCAGCAGCAGCAGCAGCAGCGGTAATTACTATGTTTGTGTTTGCATGTTGCTCACTACTAGATTCTAACTTATTTGGGACAATGACAATTTCGTTTTAGTTTCTTTAACACTTAGTAAATTATCTGTTACATAGTAGGTGCTCAATAAGTGTGAGTAAAAGAAGGCAAGAAATTTCTGTTTTCAGTGCCTTAGACAGGAGTAGGGGTAAATTTGGGGAGGGGTGATTTTTACTAAGAGTTGAAGAGCTGACATCTTCTATCTGGACACTCCTGGACCAAGCTCGAAGTTTTAGAAGTGTTGTCTATTAAATGATGCACAAAGAAAGTGATACCTGCTTGGCCAGCTAGATAAGTGACAGTAACCTGATGATTAGCTAAGTGATAGAAGTTACGGCTAGTTCACTTTCACATTTGTTGCTAATCGTATTTTACAATATGTTATATTCATTTCATATTCTTACTCTGTCAACTTCATCTCTGTTGGCCATTAGTTTTAGGTGTTTTCTCAAATCCAAGAATGGAAATCCATTTTTGGAGTGGTGTTTACCATTAATCCAAGGAAAGTATACATAGCAAAATATTTCTAGTTTTAAAAATTTATTAATGTTTGCACCTGTGCATCTATTTTTTCTTAAAGTGACACTTATTGCTGTTTACCTCCAGTAGCATGCCTCTCTATTGACTGCATTGACCCATTTCCACATTAAAAACAAATTCCAACCTTTGGTAAAATTACTAACTGTATATACATAAATACAGTTCATACAACAGTTATATATTAATCGTTCAAGTCAGACACTAAGTCCTGTCCAACTGTGCGATGCCATGGACTACAGCATACTAGGCTTCCTTGTCCTTCACCATCTCCTGGAGTTTGCAGAAAATCACATACATTGAATTGATGATGCCATCCAATCATCTCATCCTGTTACCTCTGCTCCTCCTGCCTTCAGTCTTCTCTAGTATTAGGATTTTTTCCAATGAGTTGTATGTTTGCATCAGGTGGCCAAAGTATTGGAGTTTCAGCTTCAACATTAGGCCTTCTAATGCACATTCAGGACTGATTTCCTTTAGGATGGAGTGGTTGGATCGCCTTGCAGTCCAAGGGATTCTCAAGAGTCTTCTCCGACACCACACGTCAAAAGCATCAATTCTTTGTTGCTCAGCTTTCTTTATAGTCCAACTCTCATATTCATACATAACTACTGGAAAAACCATAGCCTTGACTAGACAGACCTTTGTGGA
The DNA here is from genome assembly GCA_006408675.1 of Madoqua kirkii. Classification (NCBI taxonomy): domain Eukaryota; kingdom Metazoa; phylum Chordata; class Mammalia; order Artiodactyla; family Bovidae; genus Madoqua; species Madoqua kirkii. The sequence goes on from SJYC01123145.1 coordinate 22,232, forward strand.
CAAAGTAATGTCTCTACTTTTTAATACGCTGTCTAGGTTATTAATCGGAGAAGGCAGTGGCACCCCACTCCGGTACTCTTGCCTGGAAAATCCCATGGAAGGAGAAGCCTAGAAGGCTGCAGGCCATGGAGTCGCTGAGGGTCGAACACAACTGAGCAGCTTCACTTTCACTTTTCACTTTCATGCATTGGAGAAGGACATGACAACCCACTCCAGTGTTCTTGCCTGGAGAATCCCAGGGATGGGGAAGCCTGGTGGGCTGCCATCTCTAGGGTTGCACAGAGTTGGACACAACTGAAGTGACGTAGCAGCAGCAGCAGCAGCAGCAGCAGCAGCAGCTAGGTTAATAACTTTTCTCCTAAGGAGTAGCCTTAGGAGAAATCACTATTTTGGAGCCCGAAAAATAAAATCTGCCACTGTTTCCACTGCTTCTCCATCTATTTGCCATGAAGTGATGGGATCGGATGCCATGATCTTGGTTTTCTGAGCTTTAAGCCAGCTTTTTCACTCTCCACTTTCACTTTCATCAAGAGGTTCTTTACTTTCTTCCCTTTCTTTTATAAGGGTGGTATCATCTGCATATCTGAGGTTATTGATATTTCTCCCAGGAATCTTGATTCCAGCTTGTGCTTCGTCCAGTCTAGTGTTCCTCATGATGTACTCTGTATATAAGTTAAATAAGCAGGGTGACGATGATATACAGCCTTGACGTACTCCTTTTCCTATTTGGAACCAGTCTGTTACAGATTTCTCAAGAGGCAGGTCAGGTGGTCTGGTATTCCCATCTCTCTCAGAATTTTCCACAGTTTATTGTGATCCACACAGTCAAAGGCTTTGGCATAGTCAATAAAATATGGCACCCCACTCCAGTACTCTTGCCTGGAAAATCCCATGGATGGAGGAGCCTGATAGGCTGCAGTTCATGGGGTTGCTAAGAGTCAGACATGACTGAGTGACTTCACTTTCTCTTTTCACCTTCATGCACTGGAGAAGGAAATGGCAACCCACTCCAGTGTTCTTGCCTGGAGAATCCCAGAGGCAGGGGAGCCTGGTGGGCTGCCATCTATGAGGTTGCACAGACTTGGACATGACTGAAGCGACTTAGCAGCAGCAGCAGAAGTTATTCTGGAACTCTCTTGCTTTTTCAGTGATCCAGCAGATGTTGGCAATTTGATCTCTGGTTCCTCTGCCTTCTAAAACCAGCTTGAACATCTGGAAGTTCACAGTTGATGTATTGTTGAGGCATGACTTGGAGAATTTTGAGCATTGCTTGAGTAACCTGTGAGATGAGTGCAATTGTGAGGTAGTTTGAGCATTCTTGGCATTACCTTTGTTAGTATTTCCACTTTCTTATATAGTGGATTAAGGAAAGAGAAATGTTAGTTTTTGCCTTGATAAACTAGGTGATCAAATTGTGGTAGACAGTGATCAACTAGGTGTGGGTGGATAGTGATGTTATTAAGGTGTGGAATACTAGAGAGGGTATAAATTTGGAGTGGGACATCTGAAATGAAGAGATTTTTTCAGAGACAACAGATTTGTTCAGTGGAAAGGACTTCAGTTTTTACTAATTATTTTAATAGTTACTCTGATTAATTAATTTCTTTCCATTTTTGAGTGATATGTGATATGCCAACTCACATTAGTATATTGAATGAGATTCCTGCTTTTGTTTTTGAAGCTATGCATTGGGCTTCCCTTGTAGCTCAGTCGGTAAAGAATCTGCCTGCAGTGCAGGAGACCCGGGTTCGATCCCTGGGTTGGGAAGATCCCCTGGAGATCCCACTTCAGTATCCTTTCCTGGAAAATCTTACGGACAGAGGAGCCTGGTGGACTGCAGTCCCTGGGGTCGCAAAGAGTCGGGCATGACTTGAGTGACTAATGCTAATAAACCTGTTGAATGGAGATAAATCAAATTGTTAATAATGTCTGCTGAAGGTGACTAAAGTCAAAGACCTATCAGATTAAAACTGTGAAAGACCTAGCATACATTGTGTGTACTTATATGGACTTAGCTACTTGGTAAACCATGCTGAAATATATGCTACTTGGTAAATTATGTTGAAATATATGTTGACATTGAAGTTTATGATTCTATCTTGTTGAAAAGCTTTAGATTAATTATTCTCTATGTTAATTCTTATACTTTAATTGAGCAGATCTCAGTGTCTTATACTTGGAGAGAGGAATGAAAAAGTTTTACATGTTTTACAGACAATTTTTATTGTCCATTGGCTTTGGTTAATGTAGGTACAAAGACTCTCCTCTTTTTTTATTTGACCCTAATTAAATGTGCATTCAGAAAATGAAGATCATGGCATCTACCCATCACTTCATGGGAAATAGATAGGGAAACAGTGGAAACAGTGTCAGACTTTATTTTTTTTGGCTCCAAAATCACTGCAGATGGTGACTGCAGCCATGAAATTAAAAGACGCTTACTCCTTGGAAGAAAAGTTATGACCAACCTAGATAGCATATCGAAAAGCAGAGACATGACTTTGCCAACAAAGGTCTGTCTAGTCAAGGCTATGGTTTTTCCTGTGGTCATGTATGGATGTAAGAGTTGGACTGTGAAGAAAGCTGAGCACCAAAGAATTGATGCTTTTGAAGTGTGGTGTTGGAGAAGACTCTTCAGAGTCCCTTGGACTGCAAGGCGATCCAACCAGTCCATTCTAAAGGAGATCAGTCCTGAACTCCGGGAGTTGGTGATGGACAGGGAGGCCTGGCGTGCTGTGATTCATGTGGTTGCAAAAGGTCGGACACTACTGTGCGACTGAACTGAACTGAACTGAACTGACATGTGCATTAAGGGCCAGAGGAGCCTGGAGTCCTACAGAGTAGGACAGGACTGAGTGACTGATCAGCAACAGATAAAACTTACAGTGGAGGAGTACTGTATGGTACTCAGCAAACCCCTGTTTTGTTTGTGATCTCAGGACTTAGATGAAGTGATTTGTAATACTTAAGTATTTAAATTTAAGTATTTACTTCATTTAAGTTGTCAAGGTAATTAGCTGCTAATATATTTGTTCTGGCTTAGTGTCGTACTATCAGTTAATGAATTTATCAGTTAGTCTTAAATTGTAAGCAGTTACTTGAAACCAAACCAAAAATAAAGTTGATGTATCTTTCCCTAAATTTTTTTTAAATTTGAAAACTGATAGATAAGTTAGAAAGGTAATACAATCAACATCCACAAATAGACTTTTGAAAAAAGTGTTTCAGTACAATTTGGAGGTGTCATGCATTTCATGAATGCTCTGACATCTGTCAACTAAGAACAAGAACATCATGTATAACTGCTAATGCAGTTACCATGGTCAGGATGTGTAATATTGAATATAGAGTTGATCCTCTTTACTTACAGATTCTATGTTTGCAAATTTATCAACTCATTAAATTTATTTTTATCCTTCCATATCAATAACTTTCATTGCTTTTCTGGTCATTGATGGCCATTCACATGTACAGAGTGGCAAAAAATTTGAATTGCCTAACTCATACATCAATACACATGTTTCTCAGATGAGATCATACTGCTTGATACTTTTTGTTTCACATTGAATACTGTAAGCATACTGCATCCTTTTTGTGATATGTTGAATGTCACACGTTTTGCATTTTTGTGCTTTTTGTTCATGACTTCAATGGTTAAAAGGGTCCCCAGTTATCTTGCTGAGTACTGTCTAGCCTTCCTAAGTATAAGAAACCTGGAATATACTTTGTAGAGAAAATATGTTAGATGAGCTTCGTTTGTTACTGTTTGTTGTCCAGTCACTAGTCATGTCCAACTCTGTGACCCCATGTACTACAGCCCGCCAGGCTTGCCTGTTCTTCTTTATCTCCTGTAATTCTCTCAGATTCATGTTCATTGAGTCAGTGACACTATCTCATCCTCTGCCACTCCCTTTTCTTTTTGCCTTCAGTCTTTCTCAGCATCAAGGTCTTTTCTAATAACTCATTTCTTCACATCAAGTGGCTAAAGTATTGTAGCTTCACCTTCAGCATCAGTCCTTCCAATGAATATTTAGATATGAATTATAGTACTCTTTTCCCTGAGTTCATTGTTAATGAATCAACAATATGTATTAAAAAAATGTCTTTAAACGAATACATACAGCAGAGTTACTTATTGATTTATTGATGAAAAGTTTGTGACCAGAGCCTCACAGAAACTTAACCCTGTATTTCCATAGGAGCAGTTGCTAATGGGTGTAGCACTTGCTAAGGCAGTGTTAGAAGTTCCTTGGTGGCTCAGTGGTAAAGAGCTGCCAATTCAGGAGTCTTATGTTCAATAACTGGGTTGGGAAGATCCCTTCGAGAAGGAAACGGCAGCCCACACCAGTATTTTTGCCTGGGAAATCCTTTGGACAGAGGAGCCCAGTGGGCTATATAGTCCATGGAGTTAGAAAGAGTCAGACACAACTTATTGATTAAAAAACAATGTAATCTTAGTGGTAAGTAAGTACTAGTAGTAATGAGAATTGCCTGTATGCTATATATATAATATATATTATTTTGTACTATCAACTAAAAAAATGCACATCCTAAATGTTGAGAATTGTTTTTTATTCAGTGGTCATACTAAAGGACTTAAGCTAGGGAGACAGCCTCTCAGATATCTCTGAGGAACTGTTCTGAAGAGGTAAAGGGGAGCCAGGATAAGTATAAGAGTTTCTGCAAAAGAAAAAAAACAATCCACAAAACTCCAGGTAATCAGAACATCAAAAGATTAATGCTAATTTAAGAAAACTCAGACATCTTAAGTTAATATATTTAGGAGAATAAATTTTATCTTTTCTTGGGGAAGATACTGGAATCTGGGCTTACTGAAATTGTTCCTTTGTTCTGTCCCTTAACTATCTAAGGTCCTTTTTTTTCTCCATCCTGCATCCCCTCAGGGTACACCATTGAGGGTGTGTGCAGAGACTAATGGCTTGATGACTGGCAGCCTATTTATCGCTGTTCTAGGTTCCGCTCAGGGTTAACCATTGAGGGTAACTGCAGTGATTGTTGAATGTAACATCCACTCTTTAGTGTTTTGCAGGCATATCCCAGTATATGCCTGCCGTATCTATAGTATTCATAGTATCTGTAGTATATTATATAGCTTCCCTTATAGCTCAATTGGGAAAGAATCTGCCTGCAGTGCAGGAGACCTGGGCTTAATTCCTGGGTTGGGAAGATCCCCTGGAGAAGGAAATGGCAAACCACTCCAGTATTCTTACCTGGAGAATGTTATGAACAGAGGAGCCTGGCAGGCTACAGTCCACGGGGTCGCAAGAGTTGGACACGGCTTAGTGACTAAACCAGCATATTATATATCTATTACAATATATCTATAGTATATTACATATATCCACACATAGTACATGTACATATATACCTGTATATATTCAAATATTTCCATTGGTTTCAGTAATGTTGTTTAGCACTGCCATGCCTCTCTTAATATAGCCCCCAGTGCAGCATCACACATTTCATTTAGTAGTCATATTTCCTTGATCTGCTTGAGAATAGTTCATGCAACTTCTTGGTCTTTCATGACAGTGATATGTTGTTTTATTGTTATATTGACTATCAAGTAATTTCATAGAATGTCCCTCCATTTGTATTTGTCTGATTGTTTCTTCATGGATCGATTAAAATTAAACATTTTTGCTAAGAATTCTCTATGAATGATGTTGTGGTACATGATATTAATTTGTTCCCTGACTGGTGATGTTAAATTTGATCTTTTCCATTGTGAGGGTACATTTATCCTTTGTGATTATAAGCTATCTATGGAGTAGTGTGTTGAAATTGTGTAAATATTCTTTTTCATAGCAATCTTTCATAAAGTGGTTTTAATATTCATTGATTCTTGCCTGAATCAGTTGTTATAATGTCATTACAAATAGTGTTTTTTAATTCTGTCATTTCTTCCACATTTACTAATTGACATTATTTGGTAAATATGAGCATT
>SJYC01123146.1:0-15638 GCA_006408675.1 Madoqua kirkii
GTTCAGTAAGACATTTTTTGTTGTTCTTTTATTCATTTAAAAATTTTTATTGGAGTATAGTTGATTTATAGTAGTATGTTAGTTTTGTTCAGTAAGACATTTAAAGTGAACTAAAGGCACTTTAGTTTTTGTTTTGACATACTCTCTGTTTTTTTAAAGCACATTTTAAAAATAAAAAACCACAACAGATATTTCTATTATGCTAAATCTCCATTGTATATACATTGTGGGGATGTACTGGAATTTATTCAGCCAGTCTCCTGTGTTTTGTTTGCTATTATCAATGACTCAGTAAATAACTGCTTTTTTAAAAAAATATGTTGTTGGATGTATACCTTCAGAGTAAATTCTTAGAAATAGACTTGTCTGATGAAAGAGTTAATGTATATGTAGTTTTGTCAGGGATTGCTAAATTCCTTTCTATTAGTCTTGCACCATTTAGCATCCCACCAGAATTGTTTAAAGAGCCTGGTGTCCCTCTCCCCACCACACTCACTTATATAGTATTTTGTCAAGGTTTTGATTTTTGCTAATCTGAAAAGTGGAAATTGGTGATCTCAATGTAGTTTCAATTTGCATTTCCTATATGAAGTTGATGGGTTTTCCAAATTTTAAGGCTCATTTGTTTATCTTGGACTATATTCAGATCTTTTGCCCTTTTTTTTCCTCTCAATTTTAAAGCACTGTAGGGGGAATTTGGTCTTTTATCTGCTATGTTTGTTACAAATATTGCAATGTTTATTTTAAACCATACTTCTGTCACAGGAATTCTGATCTTTTAAATTATTAAGGATTTAGGTGTAGGAACTTCTTTATTCTTTACAGAAGTAGGAACTTCTGTACCATTTTATTACTTTACTTTTATGATTCTTTAAGATTTAGTTTGTTTTTATTTTTTCATCCTGAAAGGGAATGACTTAATAATCATTTAGGAAACATTTTCAAAGTCAATCAAGATAGTCTTTTCATATTTACTGTGAGTTTATGAATGAGTCCACATATACCAAATAGGTAGAAATACACATATTTAACTCTCAAGGCACTGTTGTTGAACCTGTTTGTGTACCTGATGCACAATGAGGCCAGACAAACAAAATTTTTAGAATTTGAAACAGAGCAAGGTTTATTGCAAGGATCATGCAAAAGGAACAGATAGGCTCCTGCTTAAGAGACCTAGACTCTCTGGTTTTCAGGAAATAAATTTTTACAAATAGAATTTGAGGGGAGGGCTACCAGGTGTGTAACCCCCACTGGTTGGCTGGTGGTAAGGTAACATTGTTTTAGGAATCTCCAGCCTATGGTCCACATGCTCAGCCTAAAGTTACCATCCTCCTTCTGGCTAGGGGGAGTTCTTGTAGAACTCAGAGATGTATATCAAACTGTTATGTACAACCCCTTCTCCTCCCCTGCAAAGAACCAGAACCAAGTTCCCTTGCCCTTTCTACATTTCCTTAGTCTCCTAATTAGTAACTGAATCTGCCTTTTGGAACTCAGGGAAGGTCTATGAGGCTGAAAGCCATTTTCCTACAAACAAGAGACAGAAGACACTGTGAAAGACTTTTATGCCTGGGATTGACTCACAGGTTCCTGCTTGGTCGCAGTCCCATTTTCTTTGATTCCCCTCAGTCATGAGAGAAACAGATATTGGACTAGACAGGAAATAAAATTTGGTTAGAGAAGTTAATCATAGACTCTGCAGAGGAACTTAGTTTTGGGGGGACTCTGTTTCAGCACTGTTCCAGTTGATATAATTAATCTTCTTTACATCTTAGAGGGAAATAAAATATGTGAGATTCTGATTTTTTTTTTTCTAATTATAATATTGGGTTAGCCAAAAAGTTCATTTGGGATTTTCCATGTTCCGCAAAATCTTGAACAAACTTTTAGCCAAGCCAATAGCTTGGACTCAAATGATAATATTTTATTTGAGCTGAGAGTGTTAATGAGAATTTATTTCTGGCTAGGTTATATTAAGTTTGAATTCGAATGCTTCTTTTTAGGAAATAATAATTACTAAAAACTCCTCTCTGTGTTTTAGGTTTTGACAACAATTCGTTCAGGGCACCGAGCAAATATATTTAGTGCAAAGTTCTTACCATGCACAAATGATAAGCAGATTGTGTCCTGCTCTGGAGATGGAGTAATATTTTATACCAATGTTGAGCAAGATGCAGAAACTAACAGACAGTGCCAATTTACATGCCATTATGGAACGACCTATGAGGTACAGTATTACTATGATTTATCTATATGATATATATATGTGTATACGTTTTGTGTAAGTGTGTATGTATGTGTAGATAGATGTGTGTATGTATATATTCATGCATAAATAAATAAAGGTATTATTGACAAAATGTCTAGATTGAGAAAATGTACCTTGATAGGACTGTGAATAAAGTTAAGGAATAAGATGTGAATAATAGTAATGGGGTTTGTAATTCCTTGAGCAACTATAAGAAAACAGATATCAGACTTTAAAGATGCTTCTTTATTGTGCTATAGGGCTGTATACTAGGCTTTAATCTTGTTACCACTTTCTCACTGTTTTATATGAAGTCATTGCTGTTATGGTTATCAAAATGTCAAAAGAGATGCTAGTACACTTAAATAAAGGAATCTGATTTCTAAAGGTTATTAATAAGCTCAAGCCCTGAGCTGAATTAAAATGAGGTGAAATGAATCTGAGACTTAGTTATACTGCTTTGGTTCAGAAAAACTGCTTGTTCTTCAGAAAGGTCTTTTATAATCTTGTCATTTCATTTCTTTGTATCAAATGATTCATTGTTTTCCCAAATGGTGCTGACATGGTATATTTTTTTCACTACTTGAATTTCAGTTCTTCTGTACCCTCATGTTATGATACAGCCTTATAAAAATAGTATTCTATAGCTGGATTTTTTAAAAATATATTTCTCACAAATTTGGCTTTTAATTGGAGATTTCAGTCAATTTATGTTTATTGTGAATGCTGATATATTTGGATCTATTTATATATCTTATTGTAAGTTTTTTATTTGAAAATATTTTCTGTTATTAATTTCCCCATCCTCTTTTTGACATTGTTTTGAATTTCTTGAAGGTTTTGCATTTGGCCCATTTTGTTTCTGCTATTGCAAGGAAGATAGACGTTCGTATTTTATAAGAATAGTTAACAAAGTCTAAAGTCAATGAGCACCTTTGCCTTTCTCCTGAATGTATACCTTAGCTCATCATAATCTTTCCATCTCTTGTCTAATTTTATATGCTTATATTGTTCAGAGTGTAGTTATAGTCTATCTTCTTCTGAATCAAAAATATTATTATTGTTTTATTAGTCTTTACTATTATATTAAATTTACCTACGTTTTTACTTGCACTTTTGCCTTTTCTGTTACAGGTTTTCTGTGTGGGGTCATATGGTACCTCAAGCACATTCTTTTTTTCTTTTTTCCCATTATACAGTTTGTTTTAAATGTATCAAATATACGGTGCAAAGTAAAAAATAAATGTTTTTGAAGCTAGGAGAGTAAGTATGCTATTCCTAGTCAGATACAAACTTAGTTATCACACACATACACAAATCAAAAATGACATGAAACAGGAAAAACGGAAGAACTTCTTTTGCTTTCAGAAAACAGCCAAGAAACTGAAGACAATTCTTTTTATAAATTAAAAAAAAATTTTTTTTGTAGTAGCTAACATACCTTCTTTAGGCATTAAGATACTTTTTTTGCTTGTAACCTTAATACATCCATATTTTTACTCTCTATAAAAATCAAGTCTCTCAGTAAAAATGGTATTTTACCACACTAATCTTTCAATTCCATCACTAAAAATGTAGTTATACACAACAATTTCTAGCCTCTTGGAACACTCTGCATGATGGATTTTAGTCACTGGAATGACTAATTTCTCAGAAAAGCAGCATTGCCTCAACTGTGTTATGATTTGGTGATCAATATTCTTGTTTTCTAGTAAAGATCTCATAAGCAGGAACACTGGGTTCCTTGTGATTTCATCGATCAAGAAAACATTTCTGAGCAGCTTCTGAGCGAAGATTTAACAGGTTGATCACAGATCTGGGGTCTTCACTCTTCATAATGGCACTGCCAGACACAATTGTGTTAGCTCCTGCCTTTGCACATTTATGGATGGTGTCTGCACCTACTCCACCATCAACCTCAGTGTCCAAAGATGGGAACTGGGTCCTCAACCAGTGAACCTTTGACATCATATCTTTCATGAGTTCTGCCCTACAAGCCCATGTTTCACTGTCATAACCAAGGCCATATCTGTCTGACTGATTAGCCCATGGTGTCAGATACTCACCTGTAGTTCCTGGTTTCTTGAATGTCTTTGGTCAAAGCTCCTGGGTTGTCAGTAGCCTCCAGATAAAAGGTATGTTGATTGGCTCCTGCTGCAGCCATTGGTTTTACCCACTGTTCTGGCCTGGACACCATCATGTGTATGTCAAAGGAAGGGTCCTGGCCAAGCTGCTTTTGGAGGCTTTCTGCCACAGGGTGACCAAAGGTGATCTTGGGAACAAAATACCCATTTATTACATCCAGGTGCAGATAATCAGCCTCAGAGTCCAACATCTGGAGGTACTCAGCCCCTAAACCGTCCAGGTCATTGTTGTGGATGGATGGGCCAATTTTGCAGCCAGATGCCGTCGGGTTAGTGCTCCAGAGCTAAAGTACATTCTTGACCAGTTCCTTTAAGTCAGAGTTTGCTGATATAAAACAATTTTAGTCCTATATTCCTTTTATATCATTCACTTCTTCCCTTTTCATCCTTTCCTAGAAAATATCTTTTTTATGTCAGTTCTTCAGAGGTAGTCTTACTAGATACAGGCTTCTAGTTTAACAGTTATTCTATTTCAGGTGATATTTACTGTATTCTGACTTGACTTTTGAAGTTCAGCAGTCAATCAAAAGTTTAATTGTGATTCCTTTGTATTTAAGTTATCTCTTCCTTAACTGAATTTAATTCTGTTTTTCTTTGTGTGTGTGTGTTTTTTTTTTTTTTTAGCCCTACAAGCCCATGTTTCACTGTCATAACCAAGGCCATATCTGTCTGACTGATTAGCCCATGGTGTCAGATACTCACCTGTAGTTCCTGGTTTCTTGAATGTCTTTGGTCAAAGCTCCTGGGTTGTCAGTAGCCTCCAGATAAAAGGTATGTTGATTGGCTCCTGCTGCAGCCATTGGTTTTACCCACTGTTCTGGCCTGGACACCATCATGTGTATGTCAAAGGAAGGGTCCTGGCCAAGCTGCTTTTGGAGGCTTTCTGCCACAGGGTGACCAAAGGTGATCTTGGGAACAAAATACCCATTTATTACATCCAGGTGCAGATAATCAGCCTCAGAGTCCAACATCTGGAGGTACTCAGCCCCTAAACCGTCCAGGTCATTGTTGTGGATGGATGGGCCAATTTTGCAGCCAGATGCCGTCGGGTTAGTGCTCCAGAGCTAAAGTACATTCTTGACCAGTTCCTTTAAGTCAGAGTTTGCTGATATAAAACAATTTTAGTCCTATATTCCTTTTATATCATTCACTTCTTCCCTTTTCATCCTTTCCTAGAAAATATCTTTTTTATGTCAGTTCTTCAGAGGTAGTCTTACTAGATACAGGCTTCTAGTTTAACAGTTATTCTATTTCAGGTGATATTTACTGTATTCTGACTTGACTTTTGAAGTTCAGCAGTCAATCAAAAGTTTAATTGTGATTCCTTTGTATTTAAGTTATCTCTTCCTTAACTGAATTTAATTCTGTTTTTCTTTGTGTGTGTGTGTTTTTTTTTTTTTTCCTTCATTGATGTCACAACAGTGTATCGAGGTATGGATTTCCTTTTGATTTTTCTTGGAATTTATATGTCTTCTTAGTATGAGAAATTGGAATCTTGAAAAATGAGAGAAATTTATAGATAAGTTTTTAGTTCTTTACCATTCTCTGTATTTTTTATTGTGGAATTCCGATTAGATATATGTTAAGACCTTCTTGTTTCATCTAGCATTAAACTTTTTTCCCCCATTGAAGTACAAAACATAAAAGTACAAAACACTGAGTATATCTCAGTAAATTATCACAAAGTGAATTTGTTCATGTAACAGCCACAAAGATCAAGAAATATAAGGCATTAAGGACTTCCCCAAAACTGCTTTATCCTGATTTTCATCATCTTATTTTTCCAACCACTTTAGTTTTTTTTGTTTTTGAACATTATATGCAGTGAGTCATATTGAATGGTCTTTTGTTTATTTTTAAATTTGTTATCATTTGTTGAACAAAGTCTTACCTTACATTTGTGAAACTCATCCATGTTGGGTACCACTATAGTGTGTTTATTTTCATTGCTTTTTAGTGTTCGATTGTGTGAATAAACCACAGCTGATGGATCTGTTCTACTGCTGATGAAAATTTTAAACTTGATTTCCAATTTGGAGAACATACTTTACATGACTTTCAGTATGTTTATGTTTAGAAGTAAACTTTTTCTGTCATAGGATATGTATTTGTTTATTTTAGATATAGTGCCAAATATTTTCCCAAAGTGTAACAGCCTGCATTCCCACCAGTAGCATATAATAAGAATTCCTTTTGCTCCTCATCTTTGCCAACAGTATATATGGTTAATCTCTAATTTTGAACAGGCTTATTTAAATGTCTTTTATTGTTGTTACCACTGGGTTACTGCATAGTTTATTGGTTATTTAGATATACTATTGTGTCAAGTGCCTATTCAGAATTCTTTCCTAATCTTTCTATTAGGTTGTCCATTTGATTTCATTATTACTGTTGACTTATAGGAATTTCTTTTATCTTCAGCATATGAAACTATCTCTTCCAGCTCTGTGGTTATATTTTCACTCTCCTAATGGTGTCTTTTCATGAACAAAAGTTCTCTGTGTTGTCTTAATGTATTGGTCTTTTTTTTAAAAAAAATTTACCTGCTTTCTCTATCCTGCTCAAAAAAGTCTTCTGCTTTCTGAAGGTTATGGAGACATTCTTCCGTTTTAGATACTCTTTTAGAAAGATTATTGTTTTGTCTTTTGCATTTAGATCTTGTTTTGATCTTGTTCAGGTGCTAAGTCCTGTCTGACTCTTTGTGACTCCATGGATAGCAGTATACCAGGCTTATCTGTCCTTCACTATTTTCCATAGTTTTCTCAAAATCAGTATTTCCTAAATTTTCTCAAATGGACCCCTGTCCATTGATTCAGTGATGCTGTATAACCATCTCATCCTCTGCCGCCTCCTTCTCGTCTTGCCTTCAATCTTTCCCAATATCGGAATTTTTTCTAGTGAGTCTGTTCTTCAGGTGGCCAAAGTATTGGAGCTTCAGCTCCAGCATCTTATGTTCCAATGAATATTCAGGATTGATTTCCTTTAGGACTGACGGGTTTGATCTCTTTGCATCCCAAGGGACTCTCAAGAGTCTTTTCCAGCACTGGCAGCATTCAGTTCTTTGGTGCTCAACCTTCATTGTGATCCAGTGCTCACATATGTATGCGACTCCTGGAAAAACAATATTTTTGATTATAGGTAACTTTGCTTTCTAATACACTGACTAGGTTTGTCATAGCTTCCCTTCTTCCAAGGAGCAATCATCTTTTATTTATCATTTTTTAATATAAATTTATTTATTTTCATTGGAGGTTAATTAATTTACAATATTGTATTGGTTTTGCCATACATCAACATGAATCTGCCACAGGTATACATGTGTTCCCCATCCTGAACCCCCTCCATCCTCCCTCCCCATACCATCCCTCTGGGTCATCTCAGTGCACCAGCCCCAAGCATCCAGTATCATGCATCGAACCTGGACTGGCTATTCATTTCATATATGATATTATACATGTTTCAGTGCCATTCTCCCAAATCATCCCAACCTTTCCCTCTCCCACAGAGTCCAAAATACTGCTCTATACATCTGGGTCTCTTTTGCTGTCTCGCATACAGGGTTATCATTAACATGGCTACAAGCACTGTACACAGTCATTTTGGAGCCCAGGAAAATGAAATCTGTTTATATTTCCACTTTTTACCCTTCTATTTGCCATGAAGTCATGGAACTGGATACCATAATCTTATTTAGTTTTTGGAATGTAGAGTTTAAGCCAGCTTTTTCACTCTCCACATTCATCATCATCAAGAGGCTCTTTACTTCTTTTCACTTTCTGCTGTTAGAGTGACATCATCTTCATATCTGAGGTTATTGATGTTTCTCCTGGCAATCTTGATTCCAGCTTGTGATTCATCCAGCTCAGCATTTAGCATGATACACTCTTTATATGACAGAATGTGGTCCACTGGAGAAGGGAATGGCAAACAACTTCAGTATTCTTGCCTTGAGAACCTGATGAAAAGTATGAAAAGGCAAAATGATAGGATACTGAAAGAGGAACTCCCCAGGTCGGTAGGTGCCCAATATGCTACTGGAGATAGTAGAGAAATAACTCCTGAAAGAATGAAGGGATGGAGCCAAAGCAAAAACAATCCCCAGCTGTGGATGTGATTGGTGATAGAAGCACGGTCTGATGCTGTGAAGAGCAATATTGCATAGGAACCTGGAATGTCAGGTCCATAAATCAAGGCAAATTGAAAGTGGTCAAACAAGAGATGGCAAGAGTGAACATTGACATTCTAGGAATCAGCGAACTAAAATGGACTGGAATGGGTGAATTTGACTCAGATGACCATTATATCTACTACTGTGGCCAGGAATCCCTAAGAAGAAATGGAGTAGCCATCATGATCAACAACAGAGTCCAAAATACATAACTTGGATGCAATCTCAAAAGCAACAGAATGATCTCTGTTCATTTCCAAGGCAAACCATTCAATATCACGGTAATCCAAGCCTATACCCCAACCAGTAACGCTGAAGAAGCTGAACAGTTCTATGAAGATGTACAAGACCTTTTAGAACTAACACCCAAAAAAGATGTCCTTTTCATTATAGGGGACTGGAATGCAAAAGTACAAAGTCAGGAAACACCTGGAGTAACAGGCAAACTTGGCCTTGGAATATGGAATGAAGCAGGGCAAAGGCTAATAGATTTTGCCAAGAGAACGCACCGATCATAGCAAACACCTTCTTCCAACAACACAAGAGAAGACTTTACACATGGACATCACCAGATGCTCAACACTGAAATCAGATTGATTATATTCTTTGCAGCCAAAGATGCAGAAGCTCTGTACAGTCAGCAAAAACAAGACCAGGAGCTGACTGTGGCTCAGATCATGAACTCCTTATTACCAAATTCAGACCTAAATTGAAGAAAGTGGGGAAAACCATTAGACCATTCAGGTATGACCTAAATCAAATCCCTTATGATTATATAGTGGAAGTGAGAAATAGATTTAAGGGCCTAGATCTGATAGATAGAATGCCTGATGAACTGTGGAATGAGGTTCATGACATTGTACAGGAGACAGGGATCAAGACCATCCCCATGGAAAAGAAATGCAAAAAAGCAAAATGGCTGTCTGGGGAGGCCTTACAAATAGCTGTGAAAAGAAGAGAAGCAAAAAGCAAAGGAGAAAAGGAAAGCAATAAGCACCTGAAATGCAGAGTTCCAAAGAATAGCAGGAAGAGATAAGAAAGCCTTCTTCAGCGATCAGTGCAAAGAAATAGAGGAAAAGAACAGAATGGGAAAGATTAGAGATCTCTTCAAGAAAATTAGAGATACCAAGGGAACATTTCATGCAAAGATGGGCTCGATAAAGGACAGAAATGGTATGGACCTAACAGAAGCAGAAGATATTAAGAAGAGGTGGCAAGAACACACAGAACTGTATAAAAAAGATCTTCATGACCCAGATGATGATGATGTGATCACTCACCTAGAGTCAGACATCTGAAATGTGAAGTCGAGTGAGCCATAAGAAGTATCACTGCAAACAGCTAGTGGAGGTGATGGAATTCCAGTTGAGCTAAATCAGAAAAAAAAAAAAAAAAATCCAGAAAATTGATGCTGTGAGAGTGCTGCACTCAGTATGTCAGTTAGCAAATTTTGGAAAACTCAGCAGTGGCCACAGGACTGGAAAAGGTCTGTTTTCATTCCAATCCCAAAGGACGGCAATGCCAAAGAAGGCTCAAACTACCACACAGTTGCACTCATCTCACACTCTTGTAAAGTATTGCTCAAAATTCTCCAAGCCAGGCTTCAGCAATACGTGAACCGTGAACTTCCTGATGTTCTAGCTGGGTTTAGGAAAGGCAGAGGAACCAGAGATCAAATGGCCAACATCCGCTGGATCATGGAAAAAGCAAGAGAGTTCCAGAAAAACATCTATTTCTGCCTTATTGACTGTGCCAAAGCCTTTGACTGTGTGGATCACAATAAACTGTGGAAAATTCTTATAGAGATGGGAATACCAGACCACCTGACCTGCCTCTTGAGAAACCTGTATGCAGGCCAGGAAGCAACAGTTAGAACTGGACATGGAACAACAGACTGGTTCCAAATGGGGAAAGGAGTATGTCAAAGCTGTATAAAAAAAAAAAAAAAAAATCCAGAAAATTGATGCTGTGAGAGTGCTGCACTCAGTATGTCAGTTAGCAAATTTTGGAAAACTCAGCAGTGGCCACAGGACTGGAAAAGGTCTGTTTTCATTCCAATCCCAAAGGACGGCAATGCCAAAGAAGGCTCAAACTACCACACAGTTGCACTCATCTCACACTCTTGTAAAGTATTGCTCAAAATTCTCCAAGCCAGGCTTCAGCAATACGTGAACCGTGAACTTCCTGATGTTCTAGCTGGGTTTAGGAAAGGCAGAGGAACCAGAGATCAAATGGCCAACATCCGCTGGATCATGGAAAAAGCAAGAGAGTTCCAGAAAAACATCTATTTCTGCCTTATTGACTGTGCCAAAGCCTTTGACTGTGTGGATCACAATAAACTGTGGAAAATTCTTATAGAGATGGGAATACCAGACCACCTGACCTGCCTCTTGAGAAACCTGTATGCAGGCCAGGAAGCAACAGTTAGAACTGGACATGGAACAACAGACTGGTTCCAAATGGGGAAAGGAGTATGTCAAAGCTGTATATTGTCACCCTGCTTATTTAACTCCTATGCAGAGTACATCATGAGAAACGCTGGGTTTGGAAGAAGCCTAAGCTGGAATCAAGATTGCCAGGAGAAATATCAATAACCTCAGATATGCAGATGACACCACCCTTATGGCAGAAAGTGAAGAAGAACTAAAGGACGTCTTCATGAAAGAAGAGAATGAAAAAGTTGGCTTAAAGCCAACTTCAGTAAATGAAGACATGGCATCTCGTCCCATCACTTCATGGCAAATAGTTGGGGAAACAGTGACAGACTTTGTTTTTTTGGGCTCCAAAATCACTGCAGATGGTGATTGCGACCATGAAATTAAAAGATGCTTACTCCTTGGAAGGAAAGTTATGACCAACCTAGATAGCATATTGAAAAGCAGCGACATTACTTTGCCAACAAAGGTCCATCTAATCAAGGCTGTGGTTTTTCCGGTAGTCATGTGTGTATGGGAGAGTTGGACTGTGAAGAAAGCTGAGCGCCGAAGAATTGATGCTTTTGAACTGTGCTATTGGAGAAGAGAGTCCCTTGGACTGCAAGGAGATAAAACCAGTCCATCCTAAAGGAGATCAGTCCTGAATGTTCACTGGAAGGACTGATACTAAAGCTGAAACTCCAGTATTTTGGCCACCTCATGCGAAGTGTTGACTCATTGGAAAAGACTGTGATGCTGGGAGGGATTGGGGGCAGGAGGAGAAGGGGACGACAGAGGATGAAATGGCTGGATGGCATCACTGACTCAGTGGACATGTTTGGGTTGTCTCTGGGAGTTGGTGATGGACGGGGAGGCCTGGCTTGCTATGATTCATGGGGTCACAAAAACCAAGTGACTGTACTTAACTGAACTCTTTATATGAGTTTAATAAATAGGTTGACAGTATACTGCCTTGTCATACTTGTTTCCCAATTTTGAACCATTCAATTGTTTCATGTAAGGCTCTAAATTTTTGCTTCTTGACCACGTACAGGTTTCTCAGGAGACAGGTGAAGTGGCCTGGTATTCCATTATTTTGATATTTTCAAGTTTGTTGTTTCTCTACGATCCAGTGAATGTTGGCAATTTGATCTTTGGTTCTTCTGCTTTTCCTAAGTCCTGCTTTTACATGTGATAGTTCTTGGTTCATGTACTGATGTAGCCTAGCTTGCAGTATCTTGAGCATAACCTTACTAGCGTGTGAAATGAGGGCCCGTGTATGGTAGTTTAAACATTCTGTGACATTGCCTTTCTTTGGGATTGGAATGAAGACTGACCTTTTCCAGTCCTCTGGCTACTGCTGAGTTTTCCAAATTTGCTGACATATTGAGTTCAACACTTGAACAATATCATCTTTTAGGATTTGAAATAGCTCAGCTGGAATTCCATCTCTTCCACTGGCTTTGTTCATTTTTTTATTATCATGAAATTACATTGAATAACTTGTGTATGTTGAACCATCCTTGGGTTCCAGAAGTAAGTTCCACTTGATGAAGATGAATAATCTTGTTAGTTTTTTACTGTTTTAGAGGTTTTTTTTTGTTTTTTCATCATTTTCTGAGGATTTTTACTTCAGTTCAGTCTCTCAGTTGTGTCCAACTCTCTGTAACCCCATGAACCGTAGCACGCCAGGTCCCTGTCCATCACCAACTCCTAGAGTTTATCCCAACTCATGTCCATTGAGTTGGTAATGCCATCCAACCATCTCATCCTGTTGTTCCTTTCTCCATCTGCCTCCAATCTTTCCTAGCATCAGGATATTTCCCAGTAAAGCAGTTCTTCACATCAGGTGTCCAAAGTATTGGAGTTTCAGCTTCAGCATCAGTCCTTCCGATGAACACCCAGGACTCATCTCCTTTAGGATGGACTGGTTGGATCTCCTTGCCGTCCAAGGGACTCTCAAGAGTCTTCTCCAACACTACAGTTCAAAAGCATCAGCCTTCTTCACAGTCTAACTCTCACATCCATACATGACTACTGGAAAAACCATAGCTTTGACTAGACGGACCTTAGACGGCAAAGTAATGTCTCTGCTTTTGAATATGCTGTCTAGGCCGGTCATAACTTTTCTTCCAAGGAGTAAGTGTCTTCTAATTTCATGGCTGCAGTCACCATCTGCAGTGATTTTGGAGCTCCCTAAGATAAAGTCTGACACTGTTTCCACTGTTTCCCCATCTATTTCCCATGAAATGATGGGACCAGATGCCATGATCTTTGTTTACTGAATGTTGAGCTTTAAGCCAACTTTTTCACTCTCCTCTTTTACTTTCATCAAAGAGCCTTTTTAGTTCCTCTTCACTTTCTGCCATAAGGGTGGTGTCATCTGCATATCTGAGGTTATTGATATTTCTCCCAGCAATCTTGATTCCGGCTTGTGTTTCTTCCAGGCAGCACTTCTCATGATGTACTCTGCATAGAAGTTAAATAAGCAGGGTGACAATATACAGCCTTGATGCACTCCTTTTTCTATTTGGAACCAGTGTGTTTTTCCATGTCCTGTCGTAACTGTTACTTCCTGACCTGTATACAGATTTCTCAAGAGGCAGGTCAGATGCTCTGGTATTCCTATCTCTTTCAGATTTTTCCACAGTTTATTGTGATCCACACCGTCAAAGGCTTTGGCATAGTCAATAAAGCAGAAATAGATGTTTTTCTGGAACTCTCTTGCTGTTTCTTTGATCCAGCAGATGTTGGCCATTTTATCTCTGGTTCCTCTGCCTTTTCTAAAACCAGCTTGAACATTAGGAAGTTCATGGTTCACGTATTGCTGAAGCCTGGCTTGGAGAATTTTGAGCATTACTTTACAAGAGTGTGAGATGAATGCAATTGTGTGGTAGTTTGAGCATTCTTTGGCATTGCCTTTCTTTGGGATTGGTACAAAAATGGACCTTTTCCAGTCCTGTGGCCCCTGCTGAGTTTCCAAATTGCTGGCATATTGAGTGCAACACTTTCACAGCATTATCATTCAGGATTTGAAATAGCTAACTGGAATTCCATCACCTCCACTAGCTTTGTTTGTAGTGATGCTTTCTAAGGCCCACTTGACTTCACATTCCAAGATGTCTGGCTCTAGATCATTGATCACACCGTCATGATTATCATGAAGATCTTTTTTGTACAGTTCTTCTGTGTATTCTTGCCCCCTCTTCTTAATATCTTCTGCTTCTGTTAGGTACATACCATTTCTGTCCTTTATCGAGCCCATATTTGCATGAAATGTTCCCTTGGTATCTCGAATTTTCTTAGAGATCTCTAGTCTTTCCCATTCTGTTCTTTTCCTCTATTTCTTTGCATTGATCGTTGAAGAGGGATTTCTTATCTCTTCTTGCTGTTCTCTGGAACTCTGCATTCAGATGCTTATATCTTTCCTTTTCTCCTTTGTTTTTTCCCTCTCTTTTCACAGCTATTTGTAAGGCCTCCCCAGACAGCCATTTTGCTTCTTTGCGTTTCTTCTCCATGGGGATGGTCTTGATCCCTGTCTCCTGTACAGTGTCACGAACCTCATTCCATAGTTCATCAGGCACTCTATCTATCAGATCTAGGCCCTTAAATCTATTTCTTACTTCCACTGTATAATCATAAGGGATTTGATTTAGGTCATAGCTGAATGGTCTAGCGGTTTTCTCTACTTTCTTCAATTTGAGCCTGAATTTGGTAATAAGGAGTTCATGATCTGAGCCACAGTCAGCTCCTGGTGGTGTTTTTGCTGACTGTATAGAGCTTCTCCATCTTTGGCTGCATAGAATATAATCAATCTGATTTCGGTGTTGACCATCTGGTGATGACCATGTGTAGAGTCTTGTCTTGTGTTGTTGGAAGAGGGTGTTTGCTATGACCAGTGCATTTTCTTGGCAAAACTCTATTAGTCTTTGCCCTGCTTCATTCCATATTCCAAGGCCAAATTTGCCTGTTACTTCTTGACCTCCTAGTTTTGCGTTCCAGTCCCTTATAATGAAAAGGACATCTTTTTGGCGTGTTATTTCTAAAAGGTCTTGTAAGTCTTCATAAAACCGTTCAGCTTCAGCTTCTTCAGCATTACTGGTTGGGGCATAGACTTGGATAACTGTACTATTGAATGGTTTTCCTTGGAGACGAACAGAGATCATTGTGTCATTTTAGACTGCATCCAAGTACTGCATTTTGGACTTTTTTGTTGACCATGATGGCTACTTCATTTCTTCTGAGGGATAATCAATTTATATATTTTTTAATGCAATGTAGCAATGTCTGCTTTTTAATTGGGCTGTATTTAATCATTTACAGTTCATATAATTGATATAGAAGTTGCTGAATTTAAATTTTGTTTCTTGGTTTTTGTTTTTTCTCTTTTCCTGTTCAATCAGTTTTTCCCTCGTGTAGAACAACTGAGTATTTTTGTGATTCTGCTTTATCTCCTTTGTTTGATATTGTGTGATGCTTTGTTGTTGTTTTAGTGTATGCTTTAGGAATTATACATTATAAACTTTATCACAGTGTACCATTAAGTAATATTGTACCACTTCAATATGGTATAAGAATCTTACAATACTCTGCTCCCTTTTTTCCTCTCCTAGAAATCCATTTTTTAACCTTTTATTCTTACATATTTTATAAACTCTTTAATACCT
>SJYC01123147.1:0-13798 GCA_006408675.1 Madoqua kirkii
AATCTTTCAGCTTTTTTATTTTTGTAAAAGTCTATTTTATTTTTGTTTTAGAAGGTATCTCTGTGGATATAGAATTCTAGTTTGATAGTTTTTTTCTTTTGCTACTTTAAAGATGTTACTCTAGTCGTTTCCGGCAAGAAATTTTCTTCCTTTTAGTCACTGGTTTTATGTTAACTTGAGAATAATGTATTTGTTTATTGTTATTGCTTTTGTATTTTATTTTAAGAATAAATAAAAATTTCTGTTCTCTTTGTCTTTCTGGTTGAGTTCTTTCAAGTATTTAATATGAATTTTACTGCCTTGAACATTGTAGTACACCTCTTTAGGTGACTTTATGCCATTTATTTGTAGTGGCATTTTTGAGACATAGAAGAAGCATATTACCAACTTCAGTAGATACTAACACATGGTTTTTCAAAGTGATGATACCGTTTTACCATCTCATCAATGATGTATGAGAGCTCTAGTGACGTTTGGTATTTTCAAATCCGTTTCGTTTGGTCATTCCAGTGATGTCTAGTGATATTTACTTAGGATTATAATTTGTATTTAGCTCTAATAAATACAAATCCTAATAAATACCCAATTAATACAAATTTAATTTGTATTTCTTTGAAGACCAATCTATATACCTTTTTTGAGTATACAAAGTTTTAAAACATGGGAACGTACTTTCCATTGTTTATGGGTGTATAAAAGTCTCTGTGAAATTGCTAAACACCCAGTTTTGGTAGTTTCTGTTTTTTGGGACAGAGAAGGGTGAAGGGAATATGCTGGATAGGAGGGTACACAGAGCCTCAATTTACAGCCTTATTGCTAAACCAGAAATAGATATAGGAATATATAAAAAGTTTCATTTGTTTAAAAAATTTTAATTTTTTATAAAATATGCATAATGTAACATTTGCCATTCCTATCATTTTTAACTGTATACTTCATGAAAATTTAGCACTTTTATGTGGTTATAGAACCATTACCATCACTCAAAATTTTTTTGAGAGGTCAATTTGAATGCTTGATTTGGCACTACAGGGTTTTATAATGATTGTCAGAGAAGAAAATTTTATACTTTGTTTCTAAAGCGAGTGTAAATTTATATCCAGAAAACATAAAAATTTGACAGTTAAAATATAAAAGTTTGAACAAGCTTCCAAGAGTAGGATTTTTCTTGTTATGTTGTAAGGCATTTATAATTTAAAAGAATTTTGAATCTAGAGGTACATTAATTTCAAATGAAAGTAAATGAATCACATTAATCAGCAGTTACGGTTTACATATATCTATATGTATAGCACTGTTTTGCCTTATGGTATGGGTAAGTCATAAATAATTCCAATAAATGGTTCTTAGTTGCCTTTGCCGTAATCATTTTGTGATATAGCAGTAATGTTTTTCAAAGCCATCTGTTTAAATGTTCGCTAACATTTCCTGTACAATTACCTTTCCATCTTCAGATTATGACTGTACCTAATGACCCATATACCTTTCTGTCTTGTGGTGAAGATGGAACTGTTAGGTGGTTTGATACACGCATCAAAACTAGCTGTACAAAAGAAGACTGCAAAGATGTAAGAATCAAGTTTTTATATAAATAATGAAAAAATTAAGATTAAAGTTAAGGTTGGACAGTTAGTTTTCTCTGGATTATGAGCTTATCGGTAAATTTAAATTTTTTAATTTTAAAATATTTAATAAATATGTATTTTAATTATAAATAATTAAAATTATCTTATAAATTATTTTTAATTTTTGTTAAATTTTTTCATAATTAAAATGTTAGTGAAGTTAAGGAATGTATATTAAACTGGGGAATTCAAATACATTATGAAGATTTATATAATTGTTCAGTATATACCGTGACACTGTAAAATTTGAAGTATTTCATTTATGTATGGAGGCATCTTTGGCTTTACCAGTAGCAGTGATAAAAGCATGTAGTAGTTTGATGTCCCTTTTTTATTTTTATCCTTTCCTGTAATCCAAGATTTATTAATATATCTTTTGTTTTAGACAATTAGGTACCATTTTATCAATATATTCATTGTTGATTTAGCTCATTTCTCTAAACATAGAGCTTCACTGTCAATTTTGTATTTTGCAGGGGAATTGAATAAGAAGTGGATTTATTTAGAGTGTGGGCATGTCAGAAGTTGACAGTGGCCTTAGTTTTGTATTTTTTTTAATGGTATTTTAAATTTGTAAAACACCTGTGAAATCAGTCTAAGGCCCCAGACTACTAATACTAACCCTAAACATTACTCAGAGACAGTAGCTTTTGTCTTGGATCATTTTGGAGTTGCAAATGAAATAAGAAAATACTGCCAGCTGAGATGTATGGCAGAAACCAATATAGTATTGTAAAACAATCATCTTCCAATTTAAAAAAAAATTTTAAGTACTCTAAATACATTTTTCTTGGCAATTACCAAAAAAAAAAAAAAAAAGAATACTAATAACCAGATTGTTAGTCACTCAATTGTGTCTGACTCTTTGTGGCCCTATGGACTATAGGATCCCATGGATCCTCTTGTCCATGGGATTTTCCAGGCAAGAATCCTGGAGTGGGTTGCCATAATCAGGTTGAGTGTTCACTAATGAAACTAGTTGTTGTTGTTAACATGCCTTCGGAGAAGAGATTATTTTATACTTCAAAGCAGAGAAGAAAAAGAAAAAATAGAAATAAAAAATTTTTGTTAGTTTTTGTGTTGTATATGTGTACACATGTACAACTAGGAGTGCTGAACTGAAGGTGGAAACAAGTTTGAAATAGCCAGTTGTTTATGAGGGGCATTTGGTATGCCTGTTTTTTGTTAAATAGTAAGTCCTAAAATTTGTTAAGTCAGATTCTTTTAAGCAATATTGTACACTGTAGTTGGATTTTGTGTTTATAATCAGAAACTTTGTTGTAAAACGAAAGAATAAATAAAACTAATAAGGGCTTCCCTGGTGGCTCAGTGGTAAAGAATCCACCTGATAATATGTTGAAATGTGAGTTCGATCCCTGGCTCAGGAAGATACCTTGGAGAAGGAAATGGTAACTCATTCCCATATTCTTGCCTGGGAAATCTCATGGACAGAGGAGCTTGGTGGGCTACAGTCCATGGGATCACAAAAGAGTCAGACACTACTTAGTGACTAAAACAGCAACAGTAAAATATTGTTGTATTTTTCCTCAGTAATACTTCTGAAGTCTTTATATGTAAAAGTGAATAGATGAGTGTAAAGAAAGCAGGTAAGTAGGGTAATTCTTAAGTACTAAAAATTTAGAATGATGAATGGAATTTGATGAATAAGTTTTTTGTAATAGGAATTAAGTTCTGAGGTCAATAATTACATAAAACAGCATAAGTATAACTTAAAAACTTGGCTTTTCTGAGAGGAGTGAGGGATTAGCTTATAGACAAAAGAGTATATTAACAGAATACCTTAAGACTGTATCTTTGGGAGAGAGCCCTTACATTTTCTAATGCTTGAGTAGAGAGAAGTAATGACATTATCATAAAGCCTGTCTTTGACATAGTTTGTATATATGTGTGTACGTACTTTGTTTTTGAACTGGTAAGGAGGAGGATGGTTTTATAAGGTCCTGATTTTTAAAAATCAGGTCAAGATACTTTTGTAATATTTTAATAACTAATATTAAGATATCATGAGTACCATATAATATAATCAATATACTCATCATAGACAAAGGTGGATTATACCTCCATCTTTACTGTCCAGTGGACCAATAATAGCAGGCATTTTTAATGATATTAATGTAATGATATATTACATAGGAAATATTTGCATTTTTAGTATTTTTAAAGATAATGTTCATTTTATCCTTGAGTATGGGAATATTTAGGAAGCCTGTTGTTTTTTCTGCTTTATTGTCATACTGGCTGAATTAGGATTTCTGAGAAAGATTTTCTTCCAATTGAAATGTTTTAAGTAGATTACTATCTGTTGTACAACTTATGTAACTGATATTCTTTTATCTTTTGTAGGATATTTTAATTAACTGCCGACGTGCTGCCACATCAGTAGCTATTTGTCCACCAATACCATATTATCTTGCTGTTGGTTGTTCTGATAGCTCAGTACGTATATATGATCGGCGAATGCTAGGCACAAGAGCTACAGGTAAAGACTTATATTAGAGAAAATAAGAGACTGTATCACTTCAAAGGATTAATCTTTTTGACCTGTTATGATTTTAAAATTTCTTTAGTTTGACATAAAATTCAGTATATAGATTTAAATATTATGGATTATTATAAAAAATAGCTTTTTACTAAGTTTTTATAACCCCATCACTTTAGAATGTTGTAGCACTACATGTATTAG
The DNA here is from genome assembly GCA_006408675.1 of Madoqua kirkii. Classification (NCBI taxonomy): domain Eukaryota; kingdom Metazoa; phylum Chordata; class Mammalia; order Artiodactyla; family Bovidae; genus Madoqua; species Madoqua kirkii. The sequence goes on from SJYC01123147.1 coordinate 4,330, forward strand.
TTTCCTGGAGCTGTTGTAACAAATTATTATAAATTGGGTAACTTAAAATAACAAATTTATTCTCTTACATATCTGAAGGCTTAATGTCTGAAATCAAGGTGTTGCAGGGTGGTTTTCTGTTGGAGGTTGTCTGGAAGAATATTTTGCCTGCGTTTTTCTTATATTCTGGAGGTTGCTGACAGTCTTTAGCATCTTGGCTTTTAAACGTATCAGTCTAATTTCTGCTTTCATCTTGACATGCCATTCTCTCCTGTGTGTATGTCTGTCTACATTTCCCTCTCTAAGGACACTAATTAAGTTGTATTTAAGGCTCATTGTAATCCACTATGACCTCATCTTGATAATTATTACATCTACAAAGACCTTATATCTAAATAAGATCACATTCTGTGGTTCTTGGTATGCATGACATTTTCAGGGGACACACTTCAGCCCACAACATTTAGCTCTCCTGATTTCTCTTTGCCGTCTTTTTAATCAAGAGGATAATAGTAAGCGTGGTGGGGAGAAAAGTTTAGGAAAGAACAATGAATTGTGTATGTATATGATATGTTCATGCCTACTTCGTAGCCTAGCTTCTTATTGTTCAGTTGCTAAGTCCTTTCCAGGCTTCTCTGCCCTCCACTGTCTCCTGGCATTTGCGCAAACTAATGTCCATTGAGTCAGTAATGCTATCTAATCATCTCATGTAGCCTATCTAAAGTACTGTAAATGGTGTTGCAGTACTGAATTTGAATTTGCCTTAAACTCTTATTTGTTCCTTATTTGCTTTGAGATCAAACTATTTCTGAAGTATTCACTTCAAAGCCAACTTCTTTTAGGAAGGTCAAGATTTTCTGCCAAGGAATGTCAAGATTTCCTCTCTCTCACAGACACGCATAACACACCCCATATATATATAAAGATTTATAAATAAAAATAAAAGTGGACTTGATCATAAATTAACAGTGTTTATCTCAATGTTAGTTTATGTCCAATGAAAATGGACATACATATTGAAATGGGAAAACCAGACGGGATCTTTTTTCATTTTTTGCACTGTGATTGAGAAGTCTTATCTATCTGAATATGCATATTTAATGAGAACGGTAGTAATATAATATGAAACTGTAGGCCCAAGTATCATATCTCAGCGGATGAGACATCATTGCTGTTTTGGGCAAGGCAAAACCTCAGAGTGCAAGATAATGCAGCTTTGTGGAAATTTAGCATGTCTGGGCCTTCAAAGCACCAAGTGCCAATTGTACCTCTCCCCGTCATATTGCATTATATTGATGACTGTCAAAATTAATTAAAATTAAAGAATATTCCCACTTTGTTACTTTATGAGGAGAATTTCACAGCAATAAAAAATCTTTAAATGATATAAAGTAAAAGATAATCTTATTAAATAGATACTATACTGTTTTATCTAGTATATTAGTAAATGTCAACTTTCTGATTTACCTTATGAAAATTATATTATCTTAATTTGGAGAATTTTAAGAGGTGATTTAGTATGACTAATTATAGAGGATTTTTAATTATTAAATAATTAATATTTTGGGAAAAAAACTGTATTGACTTAAACTGGAATTCTAGAAAATCATGAATTCTTTTTGGAAGATAATATAACCTTCATGCTGCATTCTTTTTCATTTTGTTATAAAATCTGACTATTGATTACAAAGTCTTTTCCAGAAATGGAATATGATAGCTTGGATTTACTTTGCTACATTAAATACATATCTTATAATTCAGATGAGTTTTTAAAGTATTTTTCTTGAAAAACATTATGAATTTTAAACAATTTCTTTTTTATTAGGGAATTATGCAGGCCGTGGAACTACTGGAATGGTTGCTCGTTTTATCCCTTCCCATCTTAATAATAAGTCATGCAGGGTAACATCTCTGTGTTACAGTGAAGATGGTCAAGAGATTCTTGTTAGTTACTCTTCAGATTATATATATCTTTTTGACCCAAAAGATGATACAGCACGAGAACTTAAAACTCCTTCTGCAGAAGAGAGAAGAGAAGAGGTAAATTTACTCAAAACTATATTCTTTTATTTGATTCAGAAAACATTAATTTACTAACCCTTGGGGCATTAATTCAGTAAGTCCTAAATTTGAAGCCTTAGGGCCTTCAAAAAACAGAGTTAGTTTTCATGGCATTTACCGTCTGTGGAGCAAAGACTTGAAACATGCATCAAAGAATGGGAGTAATAAATAAGGAAAAGGTACCTGATGAAAGTATTTATAATATTTTAAAGAGTAAATGTCTAATAGCAAAATGTTTCTCCAAGTTTATGGATGTATAGCAGCACCAAGAAATAGTAACAGTTCTGACAGTTGCAGAAAAGGTAATTAAAATAATGTGATGTATAAGCTTCCAGGGCTTCCCTGGTGGTTCAGAGGATAAAGCATCTGCCGACTTACTGTTTATATTCATGCAAAAATATTTACTGTTCATAGGTGGATAGTGGTCCTTCCTCTCTTCTGATTCTGCCTTGGTCAGTTATGAGCTAATGACATTCGCACACAGCACAACACATATATAGAGTCAGAGGAGGAGCTTGTCTGTATATGAATAGTATATGGTAATAGGTGAAACTCTTGTTGGTAGGTGTATATAAACATTTAGTGCCTTGAAAGTTGATATATTTTATATATATATGTATATATATCTATATACATACCTATATCAGGCTCTGAGAGTTGGTGATGGACAGGGAAGCCTGACATGCTGCAGTCCATGGGGTTGAAAAGAGTTGGACACAGCTGAGTGACTGAACTGAACTGGTATCTGTAGTACCCTTTTCTTCATCAATTTCTAGATACAGATATATTATGTTTTGAAAGATAGGTGAAAGAATTATTGTTCCTAAAATGACTTTAAAATAGTCAGTCATTTTCTTAGGAAAAGCGGAAAAGTGAAAGTGAAGTTGCTCAGTCATGTCTGACTCTGTGATCCCCTGGACTGTAGCCTACCAGGCTCCTCAGCCCATGGAATTTTCCAGGCAAGAACACTGGAGTGGGTTGCCATTTCCTTCTCCAGGGGATCTTCCCAACCCAGGGACTGAACCTACGGAAAAGCAGAAACCAGAAATAATATGTCACTGACAGTACACAGCAATAGAATAATGTTGGCCTCTTAAGCTTCTTTTGCCTTGTGTTTTTCACGTTGGGTTTTTTTTTTTTTAACATATCCTGTGTTTAACCATTCTATTCTTTGGATTGTTAATGTCTTTTGAAGTAAACTGTTGCTTTTTATTAATTATCAGTGACTGTTTAAGTATTGGTTCACCTTTTACTAATAAAATACATTTTAAAGGTACTAAAGAACAAAAATGATTTTGTAGTTCCTATGAGATGCACAACTAAATCCATTTCTTATATTTGCAGGTTGTTAGGGTTATAAAATTAAAAAAAATCAAGATTACATATGGCACTGTACTTAACTGAATTAAGAAATTTGTGAAGAGAGTATATTGCTAATGAAACCTATTTTTGAGATTATAGGTCTGATTGAAAATGTAAAATCTATTCTGTTGTTACTGTGTAATTTCCTCTTGAAAGAATGAGCTGTAGAAATGTTACAGTCAAACTTTGTGGATGTTGTTACATAATGAAAGAGTTAGAAAAGCAGAAACATTTTAAGTGAGCCAACTAGCTTTTATATCATAGAAAACTTAGCCAAAGGATGTTTATATAATCAGAGTGAATGAGGCTGAGTCATGAGCAGTTGTTTTTTTTAACATGTTTTTCTCAGTGTTGTTTGTTGAATTAACTAAATTAAGAAAAATAATTCTGAAAATGGATTAAAAGTATAAAAATTGTGCTTATTATAATAAATGAAACAATATACAGGTCTGTCTAGGAAAAGAAATTAATGAACTATTTTCCTCTTAATATAATTATCTTTTCTTTCAGTGTTTTATGTTAAATTCTTTGTAGTAATGTTCAGACAAACTCTCCTCAGCTCACCAAATAGTTACTTGGTATCTACTGTACTATCTACTAAACTTGAGAAAATCAAGGCTGACTATGACAAAAATATGACTGTCATTCAGGAGTTTGCAAATAGATAAAAGAGTAAGATTTATAAATAAATGTGTGAAAGTTAAAGTAACATAATTATATGTAAGAATTAATGTTCCGTATAAGTAAACCAAAGATAGAATAATTGTTTTTAATTGGGAGCATAAGAAACTGTTGAGCAGGTTTTTCAAGTATGAATAAAGTTTTAATATATGATTTTTTCTTGTGTTTTCATATTTTTATATTTTCTTAATTCGTAGATGTCTCTTTTCTATATTATTTCCTTTGAGTGAGTGAAAGTTGCTTAGTCGTGTTGTGTCCAACTCTTTGAAACCCCATGGACTATATAGTGCATGGAATTCTCCAGGCCAGAATACTATAGTGGGTAGCCTTTTCCTTCCCCAGGATTATTTCCTATATCCTCTAATAATCTCCCTTTTGCTCCTGCTCCCTTTTTTTTGGCCATGTTGCACAGCATGTGGGGTCTCAGTTCCCCACCAGGGACTGAATCCTGGCTCTCACAGTGAAAGCATGGTGTCCAAGGCACTGGACCACCAGGGAGTTCCTGTTCCCCTTCTTTATTTACCATATTTTTTGTCTTATTCAAAAAATTTTTTCCACTCCTCATTTTCTTTTATTTTGGTATCCCTTTTTTTTTCTTTCTTTTTCTCTCATACCTTTTTGACATCCCCCCCCGCCCCCCACCTACCTAGCACATTATTGGACTGCTTTGTTGAATCCCATCTCTCATTTTCTCCTCTTCCTCATGATTTATTCCTAAAAGTTGTACACATATCCCCAGCTTTTTGAAAGTTTGCTTCAATATTGCTTTGCTTTTACTGAAGACCTGCATCAGTACTTGATTTCACTGACTAAAAAATCCAAAGAGGATTTTCACTTTTACAGAAAAGAAAGGTGAAAAGTGAAAACAGTACCTAGTGATTGTTTGCACTGTGCACCCTGAGCGGCACTTGGTGCCACCACGCTCCTTCCCAGGGAACTACACTTGGCATTTCAGTGTCAAGCTGCCCTGGCTTTGAATTGAATTTACATCTCAGCATTAAGCTCTGAGTATTGAATTGTGTCTGTAAACATCTGTGCCTTATCTTGATTTATTTTGTGCATCGGTTAGCAAGATGTGTCTTAATGTAATTGCTTCTTTGTGTTACTCCACTTTCACTTATGAAGGGTTTCATAGGAGCATTCTGTTTTTAGATAGCAGGGGAAACCTGTAACTAAAATGTGTTAGTATTACTTCCCATTCTACCACTGACACTGATCCAAGGCATTAGCACCTCTCCTGGATTATTATGATAGCTTTCTTAACTAGGTCTCTGCTTTCATACCACCCTCTCCAATCCTTTAGCTACACAGTAGCCAAAATAATCTTTTAAAACATAAGTCAAATCATGCCCCTGTTCTGATTCACACTCCAAAATGGCTCACCACCTCACTCAAAACTGAGGTCCATACAGTGGTTTCAAGATCTTATGTTACTTGGTTCTTGTCACTTCTATGGCTCTCTCCTTTGTTTGCTCTGCTCTAGCCACCTCTCGGAGAAGGCGATGGCACCCCACTCCAGTACTCTTGCCTGGAGAATCCCATGGGCAGAGGAGCCTGGTAGGCTGCAGTCCATGGGGTCATGAAGAGTTGGACACGACTGAGCGACTTGACTTTTACTTTTCACTTTCATGCATTGGAGAAGGAAATGGGAACCCACTCCAGTGTTCTTGCCTGGAGAATTCCAGGGACAGGGGAGCCTGGTGGGCTGCCGTCTATGGGGTCGCACAGAGTTGGACACGACTGAAGCGACTTAGCAGCAGCAGCAGCAGCCACATCTAGTTCCTCATTTACTCAGGCAGGCTAAGTGTGCTTCTGCCTTACAGTTTTTGCATTTACTTTGCCTGAAATGACCTCCTCCGGATTATCTGGATTTCTTCCTTTACCTCTTACAGTGCTTTGCACTTGTTTTTCTCTCCATTAGACCCTAACATATCACATTATTTAGAATTGTATCCCTTAATTCTCTGGTACTACCTACCTTTTCTACCTAATTTTATTCTATAACACTTACAACTTTCTCTGTATATTTTACTTGTTTAATTTTATGTATTTTGTAAACTCTGTTACATTGAGAATTTTTGTATGTTTTGTCTGTTGATCTTTCCCTGATACAAAGTGTAGTGGCTGACACATAAAAGGTGCTGAAAAATTTTTTATTGAATGACTGACTGAATATCATTTTCAGAATTTTTTATAGAATGACTCTACCATTTTCAAGACTCTTGACTAGATTATTTCTCATATCTCAAAAAATCAAACTTGAGACTGTTTTTAACTTGACGATCTTGTTCCAGATATACTTGCTGAGAGTATAATATCAGTTCTTTGCCTGTATAATACAGAAATTTCTCTCTTTTAACCATGGAACAGAGCTCTAATTTGTTATTCTAAGTACAGTTTTTATATAGGGTGAGGCTCTCTCTGGAAATGATTATTTGTCTGACATTTAAACAACTACCACACTAGGCATCTAATTATTCCTTTTCACACTTATGCCTTCCTCTGCAGGTTTTGTTATTCTCAGTTGCTTTTAACCATACTTATATATAATATGGAATATTTTAGAGGGGTTTCTGTTTCCATTGCTCAGTATAGTTTCCAGGAGAAAATAGAAAATTTACCACTAAGCTATCACTAAATTTCTATCAAAACTTGCTAAATTGTGAGAAGGAAAAAGTGAACGTTATGTTAAAATATAAAGGAGTGACCCACGCATTGGAGAATATATTTGCAAATCATACATCTGGTTTATGATTTAGAATCTAGTATCCAGAATATGTTATCTAAAGAACACTTGCTACTCAACAATGAAAGATAAATATCTTAATTAAAAAATTGGTAAAGGATTTGAATAGACATTTCTCCAAAAAAGATATACAAATGATGATTAAGCATATATGGAGATGTTGAACATCATTGATCAAAGTCACAGTGAGGTACCACTTCATACTTACTAGATTGACTAAAAGAGCCAGTGACAAGTGTAAATGTTCATGAAAATTTGGAGAAATCAGAGCCCTCATACATTACTGCTAGGAGTATGAAATAGTACAGATGCCTTGGAAAACAGCTTGGAAGTCCCTCAGAATTTAAACATGGAAGCTATCATATGATTTGGCAATTCCATGCTAGATTATATACCCAAGAAAATTGAAAACATGTCTCCATAAAAACTTGCATGTATGTTCATTAGTTACAATAGCCAAAAAGTGGAAAGAGCTCAATTTTCATCAGCTGATGAATGAATTAAACAAAATGTGGTATATTTAAAAAGTGGAATAATATTGAGCCATAAAAATAGCGATGAAATAGTGATACATGCTGCGATGTGGATGCACCTTGAAAAATATTGTGCTAACTGAAAGAAGTAATAAACGATGACCACATATTATATTATTACACTTACATGATGTGTCCAGAATAAGCATATCCATAGAGGTAGAGAAGATGAGTGGTTGTCAGGAGGTGAGTTGAGGGTCAAGTAGGGAGTGATGAAAATGAACTGGATTAGTGAGATACAAAAGGGTAAATATTGTGGTATGTAAATTATACATCAATAAAAAGATGTTAAAAATGTGAAAGTTAAAGGAGTGATTAAGAGTGTCAGATGCCATCAATATCAGATAGAAGAATCTCTAAAAGGTGCTATTCAAATTGGAAATTGATTTTTGATCATTTTATCGTTGATCAGTGAACTTAGCAACTGATCATTCTCTGGTGATATGGGTGTGAATTCAGTGGAAAAATGAGTTGACTTCAGTGAATTGAGTGAAGAGTGGTAAATAAAAATAGAATGAATACAGACTTTTTAAAAAGAAGCTTGACAGTAAAGCTTCAGAAAGCACAAGAAGAGAATAGATGCTGAATAGAAATAGGAATTGCAGTGCTTTACCTATTAAAAATGATAAGAACCTTTAACACATTGTGAGGAAGAATCAAGAAAGAAGAGAGGAATGCAGGGATAGAAGTAGAACAATTTTTCAAGGAGTGAAATAAAAAGCACAAGTAGAGGTTAGGCTTAAGCAAGCGACCCATCTCCTGAGAAAGGCTGGAAGAGATTAAGAGGTGGATGTGGATGAGCTTATGGGGTGAGACTGAGGAATTGATATGATTTCTATGGAACTGACCTTACTTTTTTCTGAAGTAGTAGGGAAAGTTAGTAGCTGAGAATGAGAGCAACAAGATAGAGTAAAGACACTGAGGTAAGTAATGCAGGTTGGAATAGATGCTGGGAGGAGAACCAGAGAGCAAGTTGTCAGTAATAAGAATAAAGTAATGGTTGCTCCTATTGCCAACTAGGTGTGTAGCTACTTTACCTATTCTATATTTATCATCATAATAGAAAACTTAGGCTTAATGTAGTTAGATGACTTTTCTCTTGTCAGTTGAAAGATGATGGGATTTGATTTTAAAGTTGCATTTAGTCTTTAGGTTGAAGATATTAAGTATAGGCTGTCTTTCATACTTTGATTTTTTTGTTGTTGTTTAGTCGCTAAGTCATGTCCAACTCTTTTTTTAACCCTTTGGACTATAGCCTGCCAGGCTCCTCTGTCCGTGGGATTTCTGAGGCAAAAATACTGAAGTGGGTTGCCATTTCTTTCTCCATGGGATCTTCTCAGTCCAGGGATTGAACCATGTCTCATGCATTGGCAGATGGATTATTTACCACTGAGCCACCAGGGAAGCCCCGTATTTTGATTTAGCATCTCAATAAAGAAAGTTAAAAAAAAAAAAGGGAAAGAATCTATTAGACTTACATATAGCCTGCCAGGCTCCTCTGTCCGTGGGATTTCTGAGGCAAAAATACTGAAGTGGGTTGCCATTTCTTTCTCCATGGGATCTTCTCAGTCCAGGGATTGAACCATGTCTCATGCATTGGCAGATGGATTATTTACCACTGAGCCACCAGGGAAGCCCCGTATTTTGATTTAGCATCTCAATAAAGAAAGTTAAAAAAAAAAAAGGGAAAGAATCTATTAGACTTACAGTGTGCTTTAAGTATTCAGCAAACGAGTTTTCTTCTCTTCTTTTAGTTACGACAGCCTCCAGTGAAACGTTTGAGGCTTCGTGGTGATTGGTCAGATACCGGACCCCGAGCAAGGCCTGAGAGTGAACGAGAACGAGATGGTAACTATACTTTGGTCAGCTTTTAAAAAATTAATATTAAAAAAATAAAAAACTAAAAAAACTAAAAAAATTAATATTTTAGCTTGTTTTCATTTTTTTGCTTTATAAGTGATATTGTAACAAATATCTTTGTACGTGTATCTTTGTACATGTACTTGTGCAAGTGTCTTAGGATGAAATCCTAAAAGTGGAATGTATGAGTCACTGGATAAGTGGATTTTAATATTGATAGTTATCAAATTACCCTCTGAAAAGTATA
>SJYC01123160.1:0-13091 GCA_006408675.1 Madoqua kirkii
CCCCATACCTCGCAGTCTCCCTTCCCTTGCCCGCTCCCCTCCAGGAGTCTGCCTGAGAGCGACCGCCCAATAAAGGCTTCCATCGACAGTCCTTAGAAGGGGCTTTTTCTTCCCACGGCGTTTCTAACAACCTACAGTGTTTTATTGCAATAAAATAAGCAAGTGAGAGACTTCCTTGGCGGTCCGGTGGTTAAGAATCTGCCTTGCAGTGCAGCGGATGTGGGTTCGATCCCCACAGTTGGGAAACTAAGATCCCACATGCCTTGGAGCAACTAACCTCACATGCTGCAACTTTTGGGCCACAACTAGAGAGTCTGTGAACCACAACGAAAGATCCTGCAGGACACAACTAGGACCCAACACAGCCAAATAAATAAATAAATAAATAAATAAATGTTTTTTAAAATAATAAAATTTAAAAGAAAGAAAAGCAAACGAAAATATCTGAAGTTAAATATCTGTTCCTTTGTGGTGTCAGGAAGGCAAGAGTTACTATCCTTTGCACTTTGTACTTTTAAGAGTTCAAAATAACTATTTCTAACTTTATGAGAAAAAAAAGACTGGTCAAAATGATAAAATTGAGCCGGTTGGTCAGAAGGTGGCTTCTCCTGGGGAAAAATGTGTCCCCAGGTGCTCACCACTGATGCAGGTGGATCCACGGGGGGAGGGAAAGGAGGTCAGCACCGGTGTCTCAGGGGAGCTGAGCCCACAGTGAGGTCTTAAAGGCACTTTGTGATGTTTGACTCCCAAGGAGGTGGCCGAGGACAGCTTCAGCTCATCTCCTTGCTGGGATCCCCACTCTTATCCTGACCTCGCTCAGATTCACTTTGCATTCAGCGAGCTGACCCTGAACTTAACAGCACTTAAGTCCTGTTAGCATAATAAATGCCTGTCATCTGCTACCCGGAAATTTAGAGGAAAGTTGGGATAATTTTTACCCATCTCCTGAGCACCTCTAAGTAATAGGAAATTGGCTGCCAAACCCAGGCAGACACTCTAGAACACCGTGTTCTTGGGTAATTCGGTCTCACTTTCTAGAACATTTACCCCATTTAAGAACACGCTGTTGCTAGGTTACAACCAGTGAGTAAACACCCTGACTTTCTATTATTGTTCCATAGACTCCCAGCCTCTGTCCTTTTATTGAAACGGCTCTGCTAAGGGCGCCCATGACCTCTTAATCGTTCTCTCTAATGGGCACTTTCTAGTCCTTCCCTTGTCAGACCTGTCGCCCACAGACTTGGGCGTTGGTTTCTATGGCTTCCGGAAAATTCCTTGCACCTCTCTGCTCCTTTCCCCCTTCCCCGCCCCACAGCCTGCCTCTTAAAGATGGGTGGTCCCCAGGCTCCTCCGCCAGGGCCGGGATGGGGTGAGGCAAGGGGACCCAGGCGGCACTTCTCACGGGTGCCTGTCTGGTGCCCGGGATGGAGGTCCTCCAGCAGTTTGCAGCCCAGGCCCTCACCTAGCCTCTTCCTTCTGATGCTGATACCTCTCCAGGGGCCCTGGTCCAGGCTGCCCCATGGAGCACAGGCCTCCCCTCCATGTCTACTGGGGCTTCATCCAGGGCTCCTTCCCTAGCCTCAGGCCCACATGTCCGCCTGCCTTCTGATGTCTCAACCTTCACCTCCTTCACCTCAAGAGATGGCGTCCACCACCCCAGTAAACCAGCTCACATTTCTCCCTTGGCCTCCCAAGATACAGAAGTGAAAGTCATCCCCGCCTCCACATACACACACACACACACAAAACCCCACTTCTCTGGGGCTGTCCCAGTGGTCCAGTGGTTAAGAAGCTGCCTTGCAATACAAGGGACGCCAGTTTGATCCTGGTCTGGGAATATCCCACAGGCTGCAGAGCAGCTAAAGCCCACATGCCACAATTACTAAACCCGAGCGCTCGAGCCCGAGGGCTGCAACTACTGAAGCCCATGCGCCTGGACTCTGTGCTCCCCTGCAAGAGGGGCCGCTGCACCGAGAAGCCCTCACACTGTGACAAAGAGTAGCCCCTGCTTCCTGCAGCTAGAGAAAGCGCTAGTGCAGAAATGAAGACCCAATGCAGTCAAAAAAAAAAAAAACATAGCTCTGTCACCTGCACCTCGGCCGGCTGACTTCAAGTATTTCTCCAAATCTTTGCTTCCGCATCACTCCACCGTGACTGTCTTCTATTAGACCCTCACGTCTCTCTCCGGGACTGCTGCAAAATTCACCTCATCACTGTCCTTGCTCCAACTGCATAACCCACCTCGCCCAGTCCTCTGAGACTCTGCATTCCTGCTGATCAGTCTCCTCACACACAGGACTTTGTGTGGTGAATGATTCCCCTCTGACACAGGACAATTTGGCAAAATATTTATCAAAAGCGTAAACGCAAAAGGCCTTTGACTTCAAAATCCCACTTCAGGGAATTCATTCTCCATGCACATCTCCTATGTATGAGCATATTAACTGCAGTCTGTTTGTAATAACAGGACATTGGAAACAACTGCCGCACCTTTCCATTCATGGGGGAAGTCTGGAATATAACATGCCAGGTCCATGGAACACGTTAACAGCTGACAGAAAGACTCCAGCAGCGCCATATGTCCTAATGCAGGATAACTCTCAAAGTGTAGAAATAAAATGCAAGGAGTAGAACAGTGGTGCCTCATGTGTTGCCACAGAGCTAAAAGGGGAAATATAGTCAGGTACATATTCAGATTCTGTCGGGAATAAACACCGAAAAGGGCCAGTGATTGCTTTTGAGATGAGAACTCAGGGGTAAAGGCCAGGGGAGAGTTGTCCCCATAAGCTTTTTGCACCGTCAAAAATTCTTCAAGCTGACCATGTTTTTACCTTTCCAAATAAAAATACGCTCAACCCATCTTGCATGCTGCAGCCAGCAACCTTTGCAAAGTACAAATCTGATGAGACGTCACACTCCCACTTCAAACTCTGCAGGGCTCTGTACAACACTGTGCCTGGGACAGCCACAGTTCACTCTTGTCTAGAGCAGTTCACACCTGTAAGGAATTTTTAGCACCTGTTCACTCTCAAAAGTGTCCTGGATGAATGAAAAATTATACCCTGACTCCACCGGTGGCACTAAAAATGTTGTCCGGCCTCCGTCCATAATGGGAACTGCACGCCTTCCTCACCTGGCCCATCTCCCCAGCCCCACCTGACCTGGCCCCTGGTGGCTTTTTAAGCTCCAGAAAATACTGAACTACCTATGGCTCTCTCCACCCACCCACATACAGGCTATTTTTAGCCTTCTTTGTTCAGGCTGCACCCTCCACTGGAAAAGCCTCTGACACCCCTAGCCCCAGGGACAGGCAGCCACTTGGCCCCAGATTGCCCTCGCATCACTGCACCGCCCTGAAAGCCTCTCAGAGCCTGGAGCCGCAGCACCACAAAGCTTTTACGTTCCTGCTTTCTCTCCTATTCTTGATGGCGAGAGCTGCGTCCTATTTAAAATAAAAGGAAAAAGCAATGCACCAAATTTAAGCTCAGCTCCCTGGTTAGGGGAACTAAGATCCTATAGGCTGCGTGGTGCAGCCAAAAATAAAAGCAGGAAGAATTCATGAAAGGCCTTACCACAGTGCCTGGCACTTAGTAGGGTCAATACATGTTGGTAACACATGAACTGATACCAGATCTGGAGAGACTCTCAAAGCTCACCTAAAGAGATCCAGGCCCCCTGACTCAAGGTTCAGAGAGAAGTTCCTGGAGCTGGCCACCCATGCTAGCAGGCTTTCCCCCTGGAACTCTGATCCCCTCTGGGAATTCATCTTCCTGCCTAGAAGACAGAGCAGCTGACCCTCAGCTGGCACATGGCTGTGTCCTGTCCATGTCAGGCAAGCTTGTCTCTACTGTGCCAGACATTCCCCCCTGCCTGCTTATTCAGGAGCCAAAGGAGAAGGTTCTGGGCAGGGATAAGTGCTCAGGGACATCAGAGGTTTTCTCTTCCAAAGAGAAAACCCGCCGTCTTCAGAAGGCAGAAAGATTTTTTAAGTGGTGGTTGAGTTTATTGAGAATGGGGTTGTACCCTCTAGGAGATGAGCTCTGCTCTTACGCAGCCCATGTGCACAGGGTCAGGGGCATTCCCAGACTTGATGAAAGCTGAGTTCTACTACTTGTGGCTGCAAGGGACATCTGAGGCCAGTGCATACACAGGGCCTAGGAGTACAGAAGACATGGTTTCCATGGCCAGGACCCATGTGGTCAGCAGAGGGCCAACCAGTCAAAGAAGGAAACAGTGAGGGCAGCACAGAGCTCTAGAAGTCCAACCCAGCAGGGACTCCGGATTCCATGCAAACAGCAGGATACGTGGAAGAAAGGCAGGAGGCAGATGAATCCCTCTTATCTGCAGGGATGACTTCTACCACTCTGAGACTCTGCTTACTTCCCTGTGCAGAAGGGGTGATGATAACTCTGTGGATTAAGAAGACGGATGACAGTGGGGTGGGGGTGGGGGCACAGAATACATCCCTACCGCGATACTTATTAAATGCAGTCTTGCAACATCACAGAACTCTTACCACCACTCCACCCCCCATCTTTCTGGCTCCTAACTGTACCAGTCATCAGTTTATTATCTCTCAGCTCCAAATCCACCCTGTCTGCCTCTGGAATGCCAGAGCTGGACCCTGGGAACCTTTGCCCTTGCCAGCGAGTGCGAGCTGAAGCTCTGCCCCAGAAGACGCTGGAGGGACACAGCAAAGCCATACAGAGGAAAGGGCTTCTCGCCCTGCTCCCTCCCAGGTGTGGTTTTTCCCTTCCCAGGCACAGCCCCTGACAGGACTGGTGTGCAGGAGTCCTGGTGGCACTGATGTCTCCAGCAAACCTCACCACTACCCAGTGCACCGCTTTCCCTTCCGGGGACTAGCTCCAGCCCGCTCTCACAGCCCAACAGCCTGGCCCTGGAGACCACTCTGGTCCCCAGGCCAGCAGGCTTAGTGTTTCTGCAGGGGCCACACCCTCTCCTAAAGGTCTGAGTCCCATCTCTGGGACTCCAGGTCTGTAGTCCCTTCCTTGTTTACTGCCATCAGCCCCCGGGGTGGGGCTAGTGGGGCAGCCGCTCTCTGCACCTGCTAATGCTGTGTGTGTCTTAGAGGGAGCTTATGCCCTACTAGTGGTTCAGTTCGGTTCAGTTGCTTGGTTGTGTCTGACTGTTTGCAACCCCGTGGACTGCAGCACGCCAGGCCTCATTGTTCATCACCAACTCCCTGAGCTTACTCACAGTCATGTCCATCACGTCAGTGATGTCATCCAATCATCTCATCCTTTGTCATCCCCTTCTCCTCCTGCCTTCAATCTTTCCCAGCATTAGGATCTTTTCAAATGAGTTGGTTCTGTGCATTAGGTGGCCAAACTATTGAAGCTTCAGCTTCAGCATCAGTTCTTCTGATGAATATTCAAGACTGATTTCCTTTAGAATGGACTGGTTGGATCTTCTTGCTGACCAAGGGATTCTTAAGAGTCTTGTCCAACACCACAGTTAAAGGCATCAATTCTTCAGCACTCACCTTTCTTTATACTACAATTCTCACATCTATACATGACTACTTGAAAAACCATAGCTTTGATTAGACAGACCTTTGTTGCTAAAGTAACATCTCTGCTTTCTAATATGCTATCTAAAGATGGGCTTGATAAAGGACAGAAATGGTCGGGACCTAACAGAAGCAGAAGATATTAAGAAGAAGTGGCAAGAAAACACAGAAGAACTGTACAAACAAGATCTTCACGATCTGGATGATCACAATGGTGTGATCACTCATCTAGAGCCAGACATCCTGGAATGTGAAGTCAAGTGGGCCTTAGAGAGCATCATTATGAACAAAGCTAGTGGAGGTGATGGAATTCCAGTGGAGCTATTTCAAATCCTGAAAGATGATGCTGTGAAAGTGCTGCACTCAATATGCCAGCAAATTTGGAAAACTCAGCAGTGGCCACAGGACTGGAAAAGCTCAGTTTTCATTCGAATCGCAAAGAAAGGCAATGCCAAAGAATGCTCAAACTACCGCACAATTGCACTCATCTCACACGCTAGTAAAGTAATGCTCAAAATTCTCCAAGCCAGGCTTCAGCAATACATAAACCGAGAACTGCCTGATGTTCAAGCTGGTTTTAGAAAAGGCAGAGGAACCAGAGATCAAATTGCCAACATCTGCTGGATCATGGAAAAACCAACACAGTTCCAGAAAAACATCTATTTCTGCTTTGTTGACTATGCCAAAGCCTTTGACTGTGTGGATCACAATCAACTGTGGAAAATTCTGAGAGAGATGGGAATACCAGACCACCTGAACTGCCTCATGCGAGTCCCTTGGACTGCAAGGAGATCCAACCAGTCTATCCTGAAGGAGATCAGCCCTGGGATTTCTTTGGAAGGAATGATGCTAAAGCTGAAACTCCAGTACTTTGGCCACCTCATGTGAAGAGGTGACTCATTGGATAAGACTTTGATGCTGGGAGGGATTGGGGGCAGGAGGAGAAGGGGACAACAGAGGATGAGATGGCTGGGTGGCATCACTGACTCATGGACGTGAGTCTGAGTGAACTTTGGGAGTTGGTGATGGACAGGGAGTCCTGGCATGCTCCGATTCATGGTGTCACAAAGAGTCGGACACGACTGAGCGACTGAACTGAACTGAACTGAGGTTGGTCATAGCTTTTCTTCCAAGGAGTAAGCATCTTAATTTCAGGGCTGCAGTCACCATCTACAGTGATTTTGTAGCCCTCCAAGTTAAAGTCTGTCACTGTTTCCAGTTTCCTCATCTATTTGGCATGAAGAGATAGGACTGGACACCATGATCTTAGTTTTCTGAATGTTGAGCTTTAAGCCAACTTTTTCATTCTCCTCTTTCATCAAGAGGCTCTTTAGTTCTTCTTTGCTTTCTGCCATAAGGGTGGTGTCATCTGTGTATCTGAGATTATTAATAGTTCTGCCAGCAATCGTGATTCCAGCTTTTGCTTCATCCAGCCTGGCATTTTGCATAATGTACTCTGCATATAAGTTAAATAAGCAGGGTGACAATATACAGCCTTGACGTACTCCTTTCCCAATTTGGAACCAGTCTATTGTTCCATGTCCAGTTTAATTGTTGCTTCTTGACCTGAGTACAGATTTCTCAGGAGACAGCTAAGGTGGTCTGGTACTCCCATTTCTTGAAGAATTTTCCAGTTTGTTGTGATCCACACAGTCAAAGGTTTTGACATAGTCAATAAAGCAGAAGTAGATGTTTTTCTGGAACTCTCTTGCTTTTTTGATGATCCAACAGATGTTGGCAATTTGATCTCTTGTTCCTCTGCCTTTTCTAAATCCAGCTTGAATATCTGGAAGTTCTCGGTTCACATGCTGTTGAAGCCTGGCTTGGAGAATTTTAGCATTACTTTACTAGTGTGTGAGATGAGTGCGGTTGTGCAGTAGTTTGAACATTCTTTGGCATTGCCTTTCTTTGGGATTGGAATTTCCAGTCCTGCAGCAACTGCTGAGTTTTCCAGATTTGCTGACATATTGAGTGCAGCACTTTCACAGTGTCATCTTTTATAATTTAAAATAGCTCAACTGGAATTCCATCACCTCCACTAGCTTTGTTTGTAGTGAAGCTTCCGATGGCCCACTTGACTTCGCATTCCAGGATGCCTGGCTCTAAGTGATCACTCAGTCATGGTTATCTGGGTCATGAAAATCTTTTTGGTCTATTCTTCTGTGTATTCTTGCCACCTCTTCTTAATATCTCCTGCTTCTGTCAGGTCCATGCCATTTCTGTCCTTTATTGTGCCCATCTTTGCAGTCAGGCTTCCCTGTCCTTCACTATCTGCTGGAGTTCATCACGTTCATGCCCAATGAGTCAATGATGCTATCTAACCATCACATCCTCTGCCTCTTTTCCCTTTGCCTTCAGTCTTCCCTAGCATCAGGCCCTTTTTTCAATGATACATAGTAGGTTCTCAATAAATATCTGATGACTATTTTGACATTTTAGAGTTTATTAGAATCAGAGTCTGAAGGATATTGCTATTTTACTCTCCCAGTATTTTTTAAAAAATCAGACTTTAATAAAGAACAAGAACCTGAAAAAAGCCTTGTATCTGGTGAGTTTTCTTCTTAAAATTTAGCATCTTTGTTCTCCTTCCCTTTTGTGCTGGAAAATGCCATATGGTCAGTCTTGAAGCTGACAGGTCATATTCTGCTTTAGTGAACTTCAGTGACCCTGTATGACTTCCAGCATGGATAAGCCCCATCCTGCCAAGCCAGACCTCCACACAGGCCAGTCCAGAAGCAGGACTGGAAACTGGAAGGTTTTCTGAGCGCTGAGGCTGGTTTCTGAGCAGCTGCAGAAGATGACAAGAAGACAGACAGTGGGTTGTAGCTACGACTTTGTTTCCCAACTCATCACCTCTGTGTCCTTGGGCCACACCCTCCCCCCTATCAGTCAGAGGTGTCCTCCTGGAAACAGTCCATATTCTCCATCTGGTTTGGGTCAGCAGACCCTGCTTAGAAGGGAATGCACCCTGTAAAGATATCACCTACAGTCTTGCAGGGTTCCAACTGGGATATGTTTACTGCCAATTAAGCTGTTTTCTAATACAAACCAACATAATCATTAAGAGAACAATCTTGATGGAATTAGCATTTGCTTAAACTCCTGGGAACCACTGACAAGGTAAAAATCTACAAATGATTAAAGCAAATTGCTCAGAACCTGCTTCCTGGTAGAGTGAGGGGCTGGAGGGTGGGGGAGGCCTTCCAGATCAGACTTCTGTGTGAAGTTTCCCTAGGGAGCTTTCTTGCGGGAGCCTTAGCCTGTATATCAGATCCCAGCAGAGATGTATCCCAAGGGGAGACCATTCCGCCTTCTCCAAACTGGGAGCTCAAGAGCACATCCAAGTGTGGGGAGAGTGGCCAGCTGCGGCCAAAAGAGCTTCCGTGTGGACGTCATTGCTCACCTTCCTGTGATATTTCTGGGCCTCTATTTTTCCTCTGTGAAATGGGTTTACTAATCCCTACCTTCCTCAAGCACAAGGGTGAGCAGTCCAGTATACAAGTGCCTGGCACGGAGCGGGCCTCCATCAGTGTGGCTCTCAGTTCATCATCTTTAGGGCCTGCGAAGGGGAGGGCTCTCGGCCACAGCCCAGTGACCACCCAGCTGTCCGATCAGAAACCCCTCAGCCTTTTGCTTCTCCACAACCCCGTACTGGAATGTAAGGTCATCAGGGCACTCTGTCTTGTTCTCAGCTGCCTCCCTGGCACTCAAAACTCAGATGCGCACCCGGGGACCTCCATAAACATGTGTGGAGGGAACCTGTGCGTGAAAGGGGTGCAGCTCTCAACACTAACCACCATCTTAGCTAACACGCCTTTCACCTTGAGAATTTTCTAGAGGGACTCAGACGACAGCCCTGGGCCCCTCCATTCCTGAAATCCATGCCAGCCTATCCACGTGGTCACCTTAACCTCTCCAGAGAAGCCCCTTTACAGCCTCTGCCCCTTCAGCACCCTGGAGGTGATGCCACCCATGCCGGCAGAGCAGGTCTGAGCTCCCTGCAGAGACCATCCCCGGAGCTCTTGTCCTTCATTCAGCATCCTTCAGGGCCTCAGTGGAAACTCAGACAGAAGTCTAATTTTATACATCCCATTGCACAGAGGGAGAAATGTAAAATAAAACAACACACATGATTTCTGAGACATTTTCAAAGATATCAAAGATTTTTCCAGTAGTCATGTACAGATGTGAGAGTTGGACTATAAAGAAAGTTAAGCGCCGAAGAATTGATAGTTTTGAACTGTGCTATTGGAGAAGACTCTTAAAAGACCTTGGACTACAAGGAGATCCAACCAGTCCATCCTAAAGGAGATCAGTCTTGAATATTCATTGGAAGGACTGATGCTGAAGCTGAAGCTCCAAACCTTTGGCCACCTGATGCAAAGAGCTGACTCATTTGAAAAGACCCTGATGCTGGGAAAGATTGAAGGCAGGAGGAGAAAGGAACGACAGAGGATGAGATGGTTGGATGGCACCACCAACTTAATGGACATGAGTTTGAGTAAGCTCCAGGAGTTGGTTATGGACAGGGAGGCCTGGCGTGCTGCAGTCCATGGGGTCACAAAGAGTCGGACACAACTGAGCAAGTGAACTGAACTGAACTGAACTGAAAGATACTCCTTGTTTGTCCTGCTCCAGCTAGAGGAGGGGCTCTGCCCACACCTGTGTGTGCAAGGCCTCAGGAAGCAGCAAGGACTGCAGGAACTTGCCCACCTGGGCCTCCCAGGCTTCAAATCCCCAGTCCGCTCCACAGTAGCTAGGAGTACTTGGGCAAGTTACATAACCTCCATGGGCCTGGGCTTCCTCGCTTGTAAAATGGGATAATAATAGAACCTCCTCACCAGGCGGCCATGAGGATTAAATGAATCTATGTTTGAAAGCGTTCCTTAAATCATGTGGGCTTTCTGTCCCAACCTCCCCACGGCTTCATCTTATTTTTTCCTCCCCCCATTTTTATTTCTCTCTGATAACCCACTTTTTTTTTGATCTTGTCATATTAAATTATCTTTACACACTGCCTCAAACACTTTGGGGAGGTAAGCAGGGCGTAAATACAGAATATATGCTCTGTTCTCCTTTTCCTGTCTCTCTCCTTGGGTATTTAGTTAAGTCTTTATGAGAATGTCCTCCCTCCCAGAGGAAGGGGGTTATACCTACCACAGGGGGAGGGGGCAGCATGCTCGAGGCAGAGCTCATGAAAACAGGAGAAGGGTGACAGAAGGGAGGCAAAGGACAGAGCCAGGTCCTAAACCAGGCAGGCTGCCTCCAGAGGGTCTCCTTCTCAGCCCCAAACTCAGGTAGAGTCCTGTGTCTACTATTTAAGAGAGGCAGGATTTTCTTGTTGTAAGGGGACATACCATTATTAACCATTAATCATGTTTAAAGATGGGGAAATGGAGCCTCAGAGAGATGTTATCCTTTCTCTGTGCTCACAGCTTGCTAGTATGGGGGTGGAGGGGTGTGACCTGCTGGGCGAGTCTTGGGTAGGTTTGCTGGGCCCCACCTGCTACACTGAGGACTTCCTTGTTATATGGAGTAAGCCATTTCTTTCTTTCTTTTCTAATCCCCATAGAACTATTAAAAAAGCACAATATTAAGAAAACATTCTGGGGTTAGAGAGTGGTGATGGTTATACAACCTTGTGAATATAAGAAAAGCTATTGATTTGAACACTTTTAAAAGATGGATGGTATGTCGTGTGAACTATATTTTCATAAAAAGCCTAAAAATTTTTTTTTCTAAAACCTTGAAATCCCAAAGCCCCAGTTCTAGTCTAGACAAGGATGCTGCAGGCCTGATGTAGAGACAGTGTCCACAGCTGTAGTTATAGGACAAAGAGAGCCTTAAAGCAGTGTGACCGTCTGTGATTGAACTTCAGGATCCTCTGCTTAGCTCTGTGCCCTGGAAGCTACCCTTAGAAAAAGAGGGCTGGCTCCCCACTTCCATTCCATTAGTGATCAAAGTCATTTTAGTTTAGTAAAGAGATGTATCAGTGGATGTAATGATTCAATGAGTTCTTGGTGCTGGGGAAGAGCTCAGTATTTGGGTACCAAAAAAGATGCAGCTCTACCTCCCCGAAGACAGCAGATGGAGGTGTGTCTTCAGCTGAGCTGGCAAATGTGCCTTCTTTTCAGGCTCTAATTTGGGTCCCTTGGATTTAGGATGACCAAACTCTGGTGAGAGTAGAGACCCCACAGTGCCTGGCCCCCGTCCCTCTGCAGGGATTCGGGTTTGTGGGACAGAAAGCTGACCCTTGGGCCAGAGTCTCCATTCCCCAGGGCAGAGCCACTGGCCCTGTTCAGAATGATCCTTGAATTCAGAGTGGTTGATTTTGCTGACATAAACACCCAGCAGGGAGGGGAACTGGGATTGGCCCCAGCTGATGCTGAGGTGTAGGTAAGGGTAAGGGGTAAGGGAGGGGAGGCGGATTCAGGGCTCACCCTGAATATCCTTTACTTCTAAGATGAGAGTTTGGGTTTTAGGGGGCTAAAGTTCCTTCTGGGGCTTCCTTGGTGGTTCAGCAGTAAAGAATCCACCTGCAATGCAGAAGACGTGGGTTTGATCCCTGGGTGGGGAAGATGCCCTGGAGGAGGGCATGGCAACCCACTTCGGTATTCCTGCCTAGAGAATCCCATGGACAGAGGAGCCTGGCAGGCTACAGTCCATAGGGTTGCAAAGAGTCAGATACAACTGAAGCAGCTAAGTAGGGATGTACACACAAGTTCCTTCCATAAAAAAAGAAGACAGTTTCTCCATCCTCCCGCACAAGAAGGATTGGGGTCAAGAATCTGGGGAATCCCTCCTAGTCTAGGCTAAGTTCCCATCCAGGTACCTCAGTCAGATTGGAAGTTTCTTAAACAGACAAGTCTTTCTCCTCCAGCCCTGTGGGCAAAATGAGGCCGACAGAAATGGGCATCTCCTCATGTCCAGGGTGGACACATCCCAGCAGATGGCTCTCCCAGGGTGCTAGTTCCTGAGGTCCCTGTAACAAAGTACCACAGACTGAGGGGCTTAAACAGCACATGGTGATGGTCTCACACTTCGGAGCTAGAAGTCCAAGGTCAAAGTGTTAGCAAGGTTGGTTCCTTCTGAGGGTCCCCTTACTAAGCATACCAGTCACACTGAATTAGGGGCTCACCTCCTCTTGTACAACCTCATCTTAGATAATTACATCTACGACGACTCTGTTTCTTAACAAAGTCACATTTTAAGGCGCTGGGGATTAGGACTTCAGTGTATGAATTGGGGGTGGAGGACACAATTTAATCTGCTTGTGAGCTCCTGTTCTCAGGTCCCAAATGTGCAAGATGGCAAAGCTGGCCTCTGAACAAGTGTTGCTGATAAGCTGGAAAGTCGTCTGTCCAAAGGCCAGATTTCAGAGGCGGCTTCCTGATGCTGCCCTGGCTCATTGTGAGACCGAGGCCAGGTAATGCAGGAAGCCAGAGTGTGCTTCAGCTACTGTGGTCATGGTCCATACTGACAAAGGGCCACCGTCACCTCATGCAGGACTCCAATCAGTTCTGTCTCACGGCGTGGGCGGAGGGGGTGGGGTGGGCGGCGA
>SJYC01123161.1:0-20134 GCA_006408675.1 Madoqua kirkii
AGTAACACACTTCCCTCACTTGGGTGCACAGGATCATCTCTGGCTGGAACCGCACTGTACAGTTTGCAGGCATGGCTGAAGGTCTTACTGGACTTGAGGGCTGAGACTGCAGTCCCCACGAAAGGTGACACTCAGGGGAAACCCAGGCCAGTGCTCTGTACCAATGTCCTCGTGAAGTGAAGTGTTAGTCGCTCAGTCATGTCTGACTCTTTGCGACCCCTCGAACTGTAGCCTCCCAGGCTTCTCTGCCCATGGGATTTCCCAGACAAGCATACTGGAGTGGATTGCCATTCCCTTCTCCAGGGGATCTTCCCAACCCAGGGATGGAACCCCAGTCTCCTGCACTGCAGGAAGATTCTTTACCGTATGAGCTACAGGGAAGTCCATGTCCTCATGGATCTGACTCAAATTTTGTATAGTCCAAAGTAAAATGTTTGGTGAAAACATTAGCTCGATTTCATGTCGCATAGAAAGGAATTCAAATGCACTGGGAGTCCTACCTCAGGCTCCCCGCCGGCCTCCTGGCCTCCGAGGGCCCCGGTGCAGACTCCAGCGCGTCTGCAGTGCCACCTGCTGGATGATACCAGCCTCCAGCTCCCCTCCCGCCGCCGGCATCCAGCCTGAGGCTCGGGCATCCAGAGAGCCGAGAGCACAGGGCTGCAAGAAACGGCCCCAGGGATGAAGCCCAGACAGCGATGGTGGGCACTTGGAATTGTGTGGATTCCCTGCGGTCCTGGGAGGTCAGGAACCCAGGCCCTGGAGACTGACGGGCTCGGGTGTGCTGCCCTCACTGTCCTGCCCTGTGACCCTGAACCTCTGCTGCCACCTCACGTCTAAAGGCAAGATGACGTTTGGTTCACAGACTGGTTGGGAGGGCTGCAGGACGTGATCCGGGTACAGTGTGAGGTGGCCACTGGCCCAACGCACGTGCTCAGTAAACACAAAAGTGACGGTGAAAGTGTGAGTCCCTAAGTCGTGTCTGAGTCTTTGGGACCTGACTGACTGAAGCCCATTAGGCTCCTCTGACCACGGCATTCTCCAGGCAAGAATACTTGAGAGGGTTGCCATTTCCTTCTCCAGGGGATCTTTCCAACTCAGGCATGAAACACGGGTCTCCCACTTTGCAGGCAAATTCCTTACTGTCTGAACCACCAGAGAAACCGTTTCATAAACACACACCCTAAAATTCATTCACTCAACAAATGTTTTCCGAGTGGCCCCTGTGGCCCCAGGTGCTCAGTGTCCAAGGGAAAGGAAGTGCCCACCTCTCTGCGTTTATAACAGAAGGCCTCCCTGAGGCCACAGAGCCCCAGTCCATCATCTCATCAACACATGGTCACTGAGCACTTGGGCGGTTCAGGCTCAATGAGACTCTACCCCTCATAGCCCCATTCTGGAGGGGCCAGTATGTGCCCAGGGCAGTACCCCAGGTTGTTACCTGCCAGGGGTGGGGAGCTGTACCCAGGTCCCCCAGGAAAGAGCAGAGGCTTTGAGCAGGAAGAACACAAGTCTAGAAGATTCCAGAATGTTCTGTTTCCACTGAAAGTCTTCCTCTCAAAGCACGCTGCTGCAGGCAGCATCTGCGGCCCACGTAGAAACAGCTTCCCCTTGATTCAGCTCAAGGTTTCTGCATTTTTAATCTCTGCTCAGAAGTGGAGCCCGAATGGAAATGGAATTGCCGCCTCCTTTTGAGATCTCGCAGCTGCTGCCGCCAGAAGAAAAGATAAAAATGCATTGCAGATCTTTCTTCAGACCTGCCTTTTGCTTACTGTACAATCTCTTGGGCTTTCATAACAATATTGAGAAAATTCATAATACCGGGCTTAAATCTTCTTCAGAAGTTTGGGGGTTGGGAGAGGGAAGAGGAATTAATTTTAGAATTTCGTGTCTATACAGCATCATCAAAAGATAAGTGAAATACAGAGAAGCACTGGTGAGGGCTGGGAGAAAGGAGAATTCTCTACATGTGCCCAAGGCCTCTGATAACCATTCTCCGCCCTACTCCAGGATTCTGGCACCCAGAGTTCCACTCCCAGGCACTTTGTAGCTTCTAGCCCTGAAGATTCTCTGGTGGCTCAGATGATAAAGAATCTGTCTGCAGTGCAGGAGACCCAAGTTCGATCTCTGGGTTAGGAAGATCCCCTGGAGAAGGGAATGGCAACCCACTCCAGTATTCTTGCCTGGTGAACTCAATGAACAGAGGAGCCTGGTGGGTTACAGTCCATGGGGTCCAAAGAGTTGGACAAAACTAAGCAAATTTCACTACTCTGAGGACATGGTTTAACCTTTCCAGCCTTAATTTCTTTATCTACTTCTAATCGTGGAGAGCTGGCTATGTATGGGCACTTTGCCCAGGGGATGCCCTGGTCCTGAGTCCCTGCCCTACCCTGCAGCAGCTCCAAACTCATGTAGTGGGAGAAAGACAGGTCTGTGCCAAGGACATGAGCATTTGGGAAACATCTGAGAAGGGGCTCAGGAAAGTCCCCAGCAGACTGCAGTCACCACTTACTTGGCAGAAGTTAAGAGGTGAATCTTCCAAGGGCTCATTGAGTCCCGGGGCCACTGTCCTTTCCTGTGACATTTACTACCCAACTGTAGCACTGATTGCAAATCCCCAGTG
This sequence comes from Madoqua kirkii, assembly GCA_006408675.1. Classification (NCBI taxonomy): domain Eukaryota; kingdom Metazoa; phylum Chordata; class Mammalia; order Artiodactyla; family Bovidae; genus Madoqua; species Madoqua kirkii. The sequence goes on from SJYC01123161.1 coordinate 2,621, forward strand.
TGGTGGGGCCTGTGCAAACTGAGAGGAATAACAGCAAAGCAGCCCTGACAACCTGTTTCCTGGACATCCCACTCCCAGGAATCCCAAAGAAGGACAAGGTGGTGGCAGCTGTGTGGAGCAGGGGAAATGAGGGGGGAGACCGTGAGTGGCAGAAGGAAGGAGACCCTGAAACTCTTCAGGCAGGATCCAGCCTGGACCAGACTGGGTCTGACGTCCGCCCCTCCAGCAAAGCTGGCCTGCCCAACCGGGCTGGGCGAGGTGGGCTGCAGCCTTGGGTGTGATCTGAAGGCTGCTTACTGCACCTGGATCAGCACTGGTGACACACCCTATTTATGGGCTATGGGGCTATAGGGAGGGCTGGCAGGGATTCACCTCCGTCCTGTGTACAGAACTGTCACATAAAGCAACGTATTTGCAGCTGGAAGGTGAGAGGCTGTAGCCACACTGCCAGAAGGGGCTTTCAGCCAGGAAGGAAGTGTCACCTTCTCCCTGGGCAGCAAGGCTGGTTTCAGTGTATTCTCAGCACACCGAGTGACTCTGCAGAGGCGGGAGAGTCCTGGCAGAAAAGCCAGGCCAGGGGTTTCCACAGGTCGAGAGGGCGCCCTTTACATTGATGTTGTTGTTGTTCAGTTACTCAATTGTGTTCGACTCTTTGCTACTCCAGGGACTGCGGCAATCCAGGCTTCCCTGTCCTTCACCATCTCTTAGAATTTGCTCAAACTCACGTCCATTGAGTCGGTGATGCCATCCAACCATCTCATCCTCTGTCGCCCCATTCCCATCCTCCCCTCAATCTTTCCCAGCATCAAGGTCTTTCCCAACAAGTCGGCTCTTCACATCAGGTGACCAAAGAACTGGAGCTTCAGCATCAGTCCTTTCAACGAATATTCAGGGTTGATTTCCTTTAGGATTGACTAGTTTGATCTTCTTGGTGTCCACCAAGGAACTCTCAAGAGTCTTCTCCAATACCACAGTTTGAAAACATCAATTTTTCAGTGCTTAGTCGCCTTTATGATCCAACTGTCACATCTGTGCATGACTACTGGAAAAACCATAGTTTGAACTAGACAGACATTTGTCGGCCAAGTAACGTCTCTGCTTGTTAATATGCTGTCTAGGTTGGTTGTGGCTTTTCTTCCAACGAGTAAACATCTTTTAATTTTGTGGCTGCAGACGCCACCTGCAGTGATTTTGGTGCCTGAGAAAATAAAATCTGTCACTGCTTCCATTTTTGCCCCGTCTATTGGCCACGAAGTGATGGGACTGGATGCCATGATCTTAGTTTTTTAAACGTTAAATTTTAAGCCAGCTTTTTCACTCTTTTCTTTCACCTCATCAAGAGGCTCTTTAGTTCCTCTTTGCCTTCTGCCATAAGAGTGGTGTCATCTGCATATCTGAGGTTGTTGATGTTTCTCCGGGAATCTCGAATCCAGCTCGTGCGCCCTTTACATAGACGACAGTATAGACAGGGCCGCTAGGATTGGGCAGGGCTGTGGCTCCAGCCACATGGGTCAAGGGAAGGCTTGTGGGGGGTGAGGGAGAGTGGTCACAGGGGCAATCAACTCAAAGCCTCTCTGTCCAGCTCACCATACTCTTCCTATTGCAGTAAATTCATCTCTGGCTCCAAGCATTAAGCTGAAATTAACCCAAGTGAACTGGAAGTGAAAGGAATCCCGAAAGAGAGGCTGGTGGTGTGGGATTGTTTCAGCAGTGGCCTGAAGCAGAGCGGAGGTCCCCCACTTCCCCAAGGGCCCGCGGAGTTAACAAGGGGGAAGGACCACGCTCAGGGAAGGGCAGAGGCTGGCTGGCGCCGATGTAGGACAGAGTCCTCAGTGACAAGAAGAGGCTGAGAGGTTCACGGGGGGAGGAATGAGTGTTCTCCTGAAGAGCTGCTCTGCGTGGCTCGTGTCCGGAGGAGGCCGCACCAGCCGGTGCATTTGCGCCTTGAACAGTCAGCCGCCGGAGGTCACCTTGGAGGGCGGACTCGAGCCCTCGTCCGTGCTATGAAGTCTGTCGCTTCAGCTCAGGCTACATCCCGCATATTAACTTGGACTCTTTTCCTCCATTTGACTGAGTTTAGATATCTTTCACGACATTTCTTTGCCTCCATGGGCTGGATTTTGGATTTCAGAGTGAGCTCATGGATACTCCTTCCAGAAAACAATCTGGAATAACCTACAGTCCCTTTGGAATATGGTCTCTGGGCCTGTTGTTCAGTCACTCAGTCGTGTCCGACTCTTTGCGACCCCATGCACTGCCGCACGCCAGGCTTCCCTGTCCATCACCACCTCCCGGAGCTTGCTCAGATTCATGTGCGTTGAGTCAGTGATGCCATCCAACCATCTCGCCCTGTTTCCCCTTCTCCTCCTGCCTTCAGTCTTGCTCAGCATCAGGCTCTTTTACGGGCCTGCGAAGGAGGAAATGACTGCGCTCTCCAGAGCGGGGGCCTAGCGCCACCTGGTGGTCTTTCTAATTATACCCAGGCGCGCAGGTAAACCTGCTGCCATGAAGGCCTTTGAACTTGACAGTGTAGCCACTCCTCCAATGACGTTTGATTGGTGCCACCATTTCACCCGGCCTCTAATTAAACAAATCCACAGTTAGACTTTCGAGGTTGTCTGCAAATGACATTCAATATTTAGCTCCAAGGACTTACCGGCAGGATAGAAAAAAATGAGAAGTTCGTGAAACTTTCAACTTGTATCCTATTATTAATACCAGGTCACACCACTTGGGATGTACTATGTAGTATTATCATTTTTTAAATTCTACAACCATCTTGTGACTAACACAACCAAATAACATTATATTTTAAGAATTTAAAGCATTAATTCTGTTAAAAGTAAACATGTAAAATTTTATCATAATCTTATAACCCTGCTTTAACATATCTCTGGGTTTAGTGGCTCCAAAAATGAAATGAAGAAGGTTCCTGGGCCTCTCTCAACCTCTGGAAGTCTCTGAAAAGCTCTGGAAAGTTCTGGGGAAGGATGGAATGGAAGAGAGCCAGAAGAAGGGGAAGCAAGGAGGTACATGTAATAGTTCAGGCCGGAGAACCTGGGCTGAGCCTGGATCTGTGTGGATGGAGAGGAGAAATGCTGCTTAGTTTCCAAATTTGGCAGGATTTGGTGACTGATTCTGTGCTTTCCTGGTGGCTCAGATGGTAGAGAATCTATCTGTCTACAATGTAAGAGACCCAGGTTCAATCCCTGGGTGGGGAAGATCCCCCTGGAGGAGCAAATGGCAAACCACTCCAGAATTCTTGCCTGGAGAATTCCATGGACAGAAGAACTTATCAGGCTACAGTCCATGGGGTTACAAAGAGTCAGACACATCTGAGGGATTAATGCTTTCTGTGAAAGAGGGGAAAAAAAAGTTTACCATCCCCTGTGCCTGCTAACGAGGGCAGGTCTTGGCAATCACAGGACCTTTTGTTTGGAGAGCAGAAAGTCAACATCCTTGGCGTTACAGCTCTTGGCAGAATTACGAGTAATATCAGACAGGGGAGGTGCGGGGGCGAGAACTTGAAGAAGCAGGACACTGCCAAACTGCTCAACCAGGAAAGGGAGTGGGGATGTGAAACGTGCACATTCCAGCCGTCCAAAGGGTTGCCCAGCGTGGGTCTCTGCAGGACAGTCCCTAGGTACCAGGGGACCCAGAAGCCACCTCTATAGTTAGCTACAGGGAATTCTGAGACCTGCTGAGGTCAGTGCAGCAATGGAAATGGCCTGGGGACCCAGGCCCAGGAGAGGAGAGGAAGGCGTCCAAGGTGAACCCTCAGTTTCTGCCTCCGAGGACCTGAATTCTTGCAGAGGAGCCAGGTTGCTGGGAGGTGATATAATCAAATGTTCCCAGGCCACACCAACCCGTGAATCTGAACGCAGTTGTCCTGTTCATAAGCACAGAGGAGGGAGTCCCACTTCACTGATCTTGGGACCTGGGCTCAGCAGTGTGCAGGGAATTCTCCCTGCAAATTTCCCCCGGGAGCCGCCTGTGCTGGGGGGACCACTGCCAGGCCCCGCAGAACCAGGGCAGAAGGTCATTTTGCCTTTGTGCTCCTCCCGGAAGGAGGGGTTTCCCAGGAGCATGCTTGGGCCCCCTAGTTCTCAGAGGTCTTCATAGAAATCAGATTAGGGGAAAAAGAGAGCAAGTCTGGGTCAGGCTCAACATCAACCTCCCTGCAGCGCTCAAGTATGACCGTGGCTTTCTGCCAGCCCCTTTCCTCCCAAGTGCCGTCTAGGTGCACAGGGAGCCTCCTATGTCCTGTGCATGTGAGAAGGTGACAGACAGAGCCTCGGTGATATCAGCCAGGAGTGGGGCCAGGGGACAGTGCCTGCTAGTTCCAGCCCAGATTAGCACAAGCTAACCTGAGACCCTGGAGTGTTCTTACATCAGCCCCAGACAAGCCCCAAGGGGACGCAAAACATAAAAACAGTCCATGGCTGATACTCAAGTTCTAGCGGGAGACTGCTCAGGGAGGAGATTCAGAAAGAGAAGCCCTTGTCTCTGTCCTCAGGAAGCTCTCCTGAGTCTTGCTAGAACAGCAAAATCTGTAACTAAGGCTCACCCTCTGAAGTAGCCTCCCTATTTTTTGGTTTCAGCTTTGCCTAGAAGCCAGGCCAGATCACGAACCAAATGCCACTGGGTCCATATCTGAGCCTCCTGTTTGATGTGTTATAGGTGTAGAGGGTGGAGCTATCTGCTGGTCTATGAAAGGCCTCCTTAGCAAAGACACCCAGATAAGGGGCCTGTGCCCAGTTGCCTCTGTTTGCTGAACCACATTGAAAACTGTTCATTATCACCCTTGACTATGATCTTCAAAACCACAGAAACACCCACAGTGGTGCAGAGGGAAAATGCTCGTGACTCCTTGAGCCAGGCTTCCACTTCCTGGATGTTTTCTTAATGTCAGTTCAGATATGCTGAGCAGGAGGTGACACCCAAGTGCACAGCCAGAGCCCTCCCCACAGGGGCATTGGGACCAGGCCTTCACTGACCTCTCTTTCTCTTCTCGCTGCCCCTTTGGCTTCCCGGTTATCATTCATTTATTCAACACTCATTTATTGGGGGCTTGCCTTGCAGTGGGTACCCTGTCCAGCTCCATGACAAGTGACAGTTTGACTAAATCTTGCCCTCCACTTCTTACTTCTCAAGTGTGATGATAGAGATGGATGGAGGAAGCAAGATGAAGTGAGTTGGGGGTAGAGGAGGGGCGGGCACTGATACTTCTAACTGAGAGAAAACAGGGAAGGTTGGCAGATTTCAGCAAGGCTGTAAAGGATGGACAGCATTATGTTAAGTGAAATAAGCCAGACACAAAGATCAAATATTTTTATGATTCCACTTATTTGAGGTACCTAGACTAATCAGGGAGAAGGCAATGGCAACCCACTCCAGTACTCTTGCCTGGAAAATCCCATGAATGGAGGAACCTGGTGGGCTGCAGTCCATGGGGTCGCTAAGAGTCGGACACAACTGAAATGACTTAGTAGCAGCAGACTAATCAGATTCATAAGACAGAAAATAGAACGGTGTGTGCCAGGGGCTAGAGGAGAGCAGAATGGGGTTTATTATTTAATGGGTATAGAGTTTCAGTTTGGGAAGATGGAAGATGTTCCAGACATGATGGTGGGGATGGCACAACAATATGAACGCCACTAAATTCTTAATGCCATTGAATCATATATCTAAAACTGGTTAAAATGGTAAATTTATATTGTGTATATTTTACTACAATTTTAAAAAAATCTTCTCCTCACTTATTCTGAGAACAAGAACCTGCTCTGCCGTGTTCTGAGCCTCAGAATGAATGAGAAACTCAGAGGAGCATCCCTAGGAAGACCTTCGTGCCCCCTGGAGCACTCTGCCCCAGTCCTCTTATTCATACATCAGCCAAAATCCCCACTATGACAATGTTAAGCCCTGTGTTAGCCAAAGCAAAGCTAAGCTGTTGTGGCAACTCAGTTTCAAAAAGCAACGGCTTAGAGCTATAGGATCTTTTTAGTCCCTGCTGGCTCAGAGGGTAAAGCGTCTGCTTGCAGTGTGGGAGACCTGGGTTTGATCCCTGGGTCGGGAAGATGCCCTGGAGAAGGAAATGGCAACCCACTCTAATACTCTTGCCTGGAAAATCCCGTGGAAGGAGAAGCCCGGTAGGCTAGTTCCTGAGGTCACAAAAGGGTCGGACATGTCTGAGCAACTTCACTTTGTCACTTCCACAGCAGCATCAGTGCCATATTAGCGGCCCTGAGCCCCACGGACATTCTGAACTCAGATTCCTTCCAATCATGGTCCCAAGCGTACTGAGGTGGTCCGCGTGGTGGAAGTGGGGGTGCCCCACATCTGAGCAGCAGGCAAGAAGAGAGAAGGGAGTCCCAGGCTAAGTCACTGAGGCGTCACCTGCTCTCTCACCCCACTGGCAAGGACTTGGTCAAGGTCACGGCAGCCGGGCAGGGCAGGGAGGCTGGGCAGCCACGTGTTAGTGCTAGTTGCTCAGTCGTGTCAGACTTTTTGCGATCTCATGGGCTGTCGCCCACCAGCTTCCTATGTCCATGGAATTCTCCAGGCAAGAATACTGGAGTGCGTTGCATTCTTCTCCAAGGGAATCTTCTGGACGCAGGGATCAAACCCAGATCTCCTGCACTGCAGGCGGATTCTTTACCATCTGAGCAGCTGTGTACCTGGCTACAGTTCTACGAGGATGAAGGGAGAACGGTACCGATTTTGGTGCTGTGCTCAGTAGCAGTGTTTACCAAGAGTAACTCTAAAACAAGAGTCACTGTGCTGGTACTTTTTTTTCTTTTTTAAAGATTTATTTCAGCTGTGATGGGTCTTTGTTGCTGTGCACGGGTTTTCTCTAGTTGCCGACAGTGGGGTCTATTCTCTGCGCAGTGAGTGGGCTTCTCGTTGGTGTGGCTTCTCTTGTTGTGGTCTTCCCTGTTGCTCAAATGGCAAAGAATCTGCCTGTAATGCAGGAGACTTGGGTTTGATCCCTGGGTCGGGAAGATTTTCTGGAGAAGGGAATGGCAATCCACTCCAGTATTCTTACCTGGAGAATCCCATGGACAGAGGAGCCAGGCAGGCTACAGTCTGTACGGTCACAAAGAGTCAGGCACAGCTAAGCTACTAACATGACTACTCTTGCTGAGCACGGGCTCTAAGGCACTCAGGCTTCAGCAGTTTGGTGCATGGACTTAGTTGCTCCATGGCATGTGGGATGTTCCTAGACCAGGGATCAAACCAGTGTCTCTTGCATTGCAAGGTGGATTCTTAACCCCTGGATCACCAGGGAAGCCCCACACTGGTACTTCAGGAGAGTTCTTTGCTCTGATCAAGAAGGACAACCAGGATGTCAGAATTAGTACCTGGAGACCCTTGGGCCTAGATGGACTCAGATGGAGGTATATAGCCATGACTCTATCCAATATGTCATGACAGTGTTACCATCAATGCTAAGGGTGCAGAAAGCAACTTGTTGCTAATAATAAAATACTCACATCTGCAAACCGTTTACTTTGCTGTAGAGAGTAAAAGGTTAGCCTTCCTACAGCATCACTATCACCCAAGAGAAACCCCATGGGCTTGCTGAGTGGGAGGAAAAGGCTAGATTCCATAAGTGAGGATGGGGGAATTTTTTTTTTAAGAAACATGAATGGGCCAACAAAAAGCATGCCCTTCTTTGCCCCCCTGGGAGCACCTGCAGCCATCAGAGCTTCCACAGAGAGAGGATGATGGCGTTTGTCACCTTCCAGGTGCAGGCTGGCACCAGCCTCTCTTGGCCCAATGTGTCTTGGCAGCAGTTGTGCTGAGTCTGGCCCTTTTAAGGAAAGATGGCCCTCCATGACCCACGTGCTCTCTGTTCCTGAAGCATCAGGACAGCATGAGAATTCTGGGGATTCTAAGTAGAGTAGACAACTGAGGCAACCATGGATGAGGCTGGGGCCTCCACAGAGAAAGGCTTGGAGGGCCACGGGGCCAGGCCTGAGCAATGAGACGCTCCTGAGAGCATCCAGAGCCGCAGGACAGCATGGAATGGAGTGCGAGGCCTGGAGGCAGACAAGCTTGGCAGGATCTCCTGCTCCTCTCATCACCTGTGGGCCCTCAGGCACAGTACTCCTCCTCCCAACTTCAGTCTGCTCCAAGGAACACAGGGACCCAGCTGTGACTTCATCCCAGGACGGCTGCCATTCCAGCATGAGACAGTCCAAGTAAAGCAGCCACACAGCACCTGGTGCAGGGCGTACGCTCCCTGAATGATAGCCCTGTTACCAAGGAATGTGAATTATCCTAATAGTAAAATGAAAATGGTGCATACATGTGAGGAAGACACTGGGCATGGCGTGCGGTCAGCCAGCAGCTGGGCCACTGAGGATCAGAGAAGACTAGGCAAACCCCCCTCCTCAATGAGCTTGTGACCAGAGCAGAAGGCTCTGAGCCAGGGCTCCTTACTGGATGTTGGAACTGCAGAAGCTGGGTGAGAATCTATGTGGACTGCTGGGAGCCAGTGTGGAGAATCCCGCCCATGGCAAAGGTCATGAGGAAGAGGCCTGATGGGCAAAGGCGAGATCAGGCCTTGAGGGTACCCCCTTCTCGAGCATCTACCCCAAACCAGAATCTGTTTTTTTCATGACTTTCACCAACTCCTCTGACATTAACAGGGGGCTATCCCTGACCACCTTTCTCTGGAGAAAATCAACTTAGGGCTCTAGCTAATAAACCTCCTGGGCATGAAAAGAGTGTTTCAATTCAAACCCCCTGTTAGCATTCTAGCTTATTTGGCAGGTTTATCCAGACTATTGCAACATTGTTGAGCCAATGCTTGCTGCCAAGTTCTCACATCCCTTATCTATTGTGTTCCTGGGAGTGCATATAGTCAGGATGTATAAAAAAACAAGCAGCAGCTTTAGCATTAGCAACATTAGACTTTGAGTTAATAAGTTCTTTCTTTGCTGTAACCCACTGAATCTTTGCTCCATAAAAATGTGACTCTGTACTTTAAGGGTGATACATGCTAGGAATTTAAGAAGAAACACTTTAAGGGAAAATTATTGTTCTGGCTGACCAACCTTTATCAAAAAGGGGTCATAAAATATCAACAGGCCTCCGGGCCAGGAGACAATGTACAAAAAATAAGAATCTTGCAGGAAAGAACCTAGTATCAATAAAAGTTAATACTGATGGAATGTTGAATTGACTCTGCATTTTCCACCTGGCAGTATGTACAACTCAGGGTACAAAAGCCCTCTCTGAAAATAAAGTGACAGGCCTAGCTCACCGAAGAAGTTTGGTCTCCCTGTGCCTTTCTTTCTTTCTCTTTCTTACTCTTCTTTCAAGCTAGTTCCCATCTGGAGCACAGAGGTCCGCTGTGTCTACTTATTTGCCTGGGCTTCTAAGACCTGAATGGGAAGGTGCTCTGCGTCTTCACTCCCTCAGGAGACTGGGAGAGCACCTGTGGCCTACATAAATGGTGCAAGTCTCTTATCTCAAGACTTTATTGATTTTCTGTGTAAACCAAGGAACATCAGCCTCTTTTCTCCTCTATTTTCTCCACTACACTATTCGCGCCTATTCTTTCCTCTCTCATTCAGTCATTTCTTTCTTCATTCGCCAATGTCATCCATCCTGGGGATATCCCTGGACTCTGCTGAGGCTGGACCCTGGCAGTGGACTTTATATAAATTTTCTGCCACATGTTTCCTTACCCACCCCAGGATGTTCTTCCCTATGGGAAAATGACCCATCACTGTTAGAACTGAATTGTGTCCCCTCAAATTCATAGGTGGAAGCCCTGTGCTCCAATGGGACTGTATTTGGAGATGGAGCCTTTAAGGAGGTAATTAAGATTAAATGAAGTCATAAAGGTGAGGTCCGAAGCCAATAGGACTGGTTGCCTAATGAGAGGGAGAAACACACAGAGGAAAGGCCCCTGGAGGACATGGAGAGGAGGTGGCCATCTACAAGCCAAGGAGAGAATCCTCAGGAGAAACCAATCCTGTGGCACCTTGATCTTGACCTTCCAGCCTCCAGAAATGTGAGAAAATCAATTCCTATTATTTAAATCACTCAGCCTATGGTACTTTGTTAGGAGGGCCCTAGAAAACTAATTCAGTCCCCACTAGTTAAACTCATGGGTCCTGCTTTGGTTCTACAAATGTGAGGACTTACAAACAGAAGATTTAAGAGCCTGTGTGTGGTTGAGCCAGAGATAAAATTGCTAGCATTTGTTGGATTTTAGAAGAAGCAGAGAATTCCAGAAGAACATCTACTTCTGCTTCATTGACTATGCTAAAGCCTTGGACTGTGTGGATCACAACAAACTGTGGAAAATTCTTAAAGCAACAGGAATACCAAACCACGTTACCTGCTCCTGAGAAATCTGTATGCAGATCAAGAAGCAACAGTTAGAACCAGACATGGAACAACACTTGCTCCTTCAAAGAAAAGCTATGACAAACCTAGACAGCATATTAAAAAACAGAGACTCTACTTTGCCATCATAGCTCTGTCTAGTCAAAGCTATGGTTTTTTGAGTAGTCGTGTACATATGTGAGAGTTGGACCATAAAGATGGCTGAGCACCAAAGAATTGATGCTTTTGAACTGTGGTGTTGGAGAAGACTCTTGAGAGTCCCTTGGACTGCAAGGAGATCAAACCAGTCAGTCCTAAAGGAAATCAGTCCTGAATATTTATTGGAAGGGCTGACACTGAAGCTGAAGCTCCAATCCTTTGCCCACCTGATGTGAAGAACCAACACATTAGAAAAGACCCTGATGCTGGGAACTATTGAAGGCAGGAGGTGAAGGGGACAGAAGAGAATGAGACGATTGGATGGCATTACCGACTCAATGGACATGAGTCTGAACAAACTCTGGGAGATGGTGAAGGAGGGAAGCCTGTCATGCTGTAATCCATAGGATCACAAAGAGTCAGACACAACTGAGCAACTGAACAAGTAGGGTCACAAAGAGTCAAACACGACTGAGCAACTGAACAACAAAATCAGAGGCCCCTGGAGAGGGGCATGACAACCCACTCCAGTACTCTTGCCTGGAGAATCCCATGGACAGAAGAGCCTGGTGGACTACATACAGTCCCATTGGGTCTCAAAGAGTTGAACATGACCGAGTGACTAACACACACAGGAATGTCAAATGTCAAACAAGGAGAGGTGAGATGATATTCCAGTTTCTTCCTCGGGGCTTTCGTATCACTTACTTCTGAGCAAATGTAACCCACGTGAGAGGTACATATTCTCATCTAGCTCCACAGCCTTCCTCTCTTTTCTTTCCAGGGTAGAAAGATTGCTGCAGAAACTTGGGGTTGATGGAAAAGGGCAGACAAGCCGCAATCACGGTAGCTAAGCATCAGGGGCTGGAAATCATAGAAAATGAAATGAAAAATAAGTGTCCAGTTTGTTCATCAATATCACCACACTCACTTTAAAAAGTTCTGAAGCAAGCACATACAAAGTTATCATCTATTATTTATTATTATAGTTATTATTAACTATATGAAGCATGATGGGAATTTGAGTCACTAACTTTGCTCATTGTTCTATTAAAAAATATGAGGATTTCTGGACAGTCCTCTCTTGCTACTTAAATCATCTGTTTTATTCTTTTCTGGTTGGAGATGAAGCCTTTGAGGACAGAACAAGAAGAGGAACCTGCTGTACTTCAGAAGATATGATGGCTGCCCTTTTTGTCTTTTCTGGGAACAATGGCCCAGAGCTGGTGTTTGATCAGTTTGGCTTCCAGCCAAGGTCGGCAAGAGTTTTTGAAACTGTCTCCAATCTCAGCCACCCAATGCTGGAAAGCTCCATCCTTAACTGCTGAGCACCTAAACAGCCCTACAGAATGTTGGCCCAAAGTTCTAGAATTCAAAAACTTAGTTAAGTTAAATTGGTTTAATCTTTTGCTCTTAAAACTCAGAGTTTTGATAAAAGTGTCACTGTTGAGACTGGTCCCAGTCGACCTGCCATGGAGGGCCGGTCAGGTTTCTCTACGCACCACGTATTTCTCCACTTCTGTGCTTTTGGTCATGAATCTGGCCATGCCTGGAATATCTCCTTGCCATGACAGGAATGCTCTTCCACATCAGACTCCTTCAAGCAGAGCAGACTAATGGCTCATTTCATGACCCCAGCAAACTCTCTGTATGTACCTTCACTGTAACTTTTTATATACCTGCCTTCCACTTTGGACTGTGAGCTCCTTTGGGCAAGGAACAGCTCTTCATTACATTAGTACCCCCTAGGACCTACCAATGTGCTGAAAATAAGGGGAAAGGAAATGAAATATCTGTTGAGTGAATGAGTGAGTGAACAGTGAACTTTTCCTTTGTTTGCACCTGTAACCAAAGCCTTCTTCCAGGGTCCACACATCAGAAAGATTCCACCCTTTTCAGAATGTCCACCCATTTCAGAATGGCCCTAAACCAGGGACCTCTGTGTATCTCCTACCACTTTCCTTTTTGAAAGGGACCATTTATTATGATTCTCTTGTCCTGTCCTGTCCCAACATTGTACACTGGGAGTTTGGGAGTAGAGGGGGTAGTTCTTTTTAATTCCTGAGCTCTACACCATGAGGACTCACCTCCTGACATGGGATTAAGACATCATCCAGACATCCTAACTTTAGACTTGCTTTAAGCATAAAATATGGGGTTCCCAGGTTGCTCAGAGGGTAAAGAATCTACCTGCAATGCAGGAGACGCAGGAGATGCCAGTTCAGTCCCTGAGTGGGCAAGATCCCCTGGGGGAGGACATAGTAACCCACTCCAATATTCTTGCCTGGAGAATCCCATGGACAGAGGAGCTTGGTGGACTACAATCCACTGGATCGCAAAGAGTCGGACACAACTGAAGCAAATGAGCATGCGCACACAAGCATAAAATATACACTGGGTTTCAAATATTTAGGATGAAAACAAATGTCAATAGCTCATCAATCATTTTTTTCATGATTACATGTTAAAATAAAATTTGGAATATTTAGGTTAAACTGTATTATTAAAATTATCTCTTTTTACCTTGTCAACATGGATCCTAAAATTTTTTAAATTTCGTGTATGATCGTGGTTGACATTATATTTCTGTTGGACAGCCCTGTTGTAGAGCACTGTTTCTCTACTTGGTTTATCATCATCACCCCTTCTGGCGTGCTGCAGTTCATGGGATCACAAAGAGTCGCACACAACTTAGCAGCTGAACAACAATTACCCCTAAGGAGGACTTTTAGATGTCTCTTCTCCTAATTTCTTCTCTCCCATGAAATTTCTGTTTCCGTACTGTGGCCCTGGTAATATCTAAGACTGTCTTATTATTCTGTGCCAAATCCAATTTTGTCCGCCTGGGCCAGTACTTCCCATGTTGAAAGCACTTGTTTTAGAGGATGGTGTCTTTGCAGGGTGTGAGGACCCAGAGTCCCTGAATCACCACAGGAAAAGCTGCTCCCCAGTGAGAGTAAGACACAAACCCTTATGATAGAAGCCACTGGGATTTCAGAGTTTTCCCTAAAATTTACCCCAACACACCAAATCCAAGATTTTAAGAAAGCATCAATAAACTCAAAGAGATCTTACAGAATCAGAATTCAGGAATCTACATGGCTCCGCATGATCTTAAAGTCTCACCATGTCAAACAGCCCCTAGCACCACCCCTTCATCTGGCTTTTGCTGCCAGCTTCCTCTTCGTGGTATCAGTTCACCCCCTGTGCCCTCATCACTCCCTTTCCTTTCTGTGCCTTGACAGGCTTTCTCCTTCTTCCAGACTCAGCTCCAGGGCCACATCCTCCAGGAAGCCCTACCAGACTCCACTACTCCCAGATCTCATAAATGCTTTGGCTAAAATCAGAGCTGTTTCATGCACTAAGCATTACAGAGAAATAAACCACGGTGATAATACATTAGTAATACAAAACCAAAATGCTCGAGTCTGCTTAAAACGTAAGAAAGGAAATCAGAGTGGAAAGATGCAGAGATCTTAGCCTGTAATGCTGAAAATATTTCACTTTTGCAATGTTACAAAACACCCGACCATGTAAACTCATTGCTAGGGTCCCTCCTGGGAGGAGGAAGGAAACCCTGCAAATGAGGAGTCGTGAGGCTTCATCCCCGCAGGGTTTCCACAGAGAACGGAGGGCCTGTCTGTGAAAAACTGCAGTCTTGTGTCCTGGTCGTGGGAACTTTTAAAGTAATTCAACAAAATGAATACTTGTTGAAGTGTGTTCTATACAGTGTGTGCTTAGCAAGTGTTTTTTATAACTGATTACTTGTTCAGGCACAACGAGTGAAAAAAATTAATATGTCATTTTTAGTAAGGTCGTAGATACGTTGACGGCCCCAAAAAACTTTTCCTCCCTGGGAACAAAGAGGGTGCCGGGTGGAGGATCAGGGGAATGGAGGGAAGCAAGGGATGAAGGAAGGAAAGGGACTGGTTAGAAGAGAGTGGGGAAAAGACAGAATCCTAACGATCCGAGAGAAAAACAACACTAAGTACTTAACTCCCAGAAAGAACAAGTACGGAAAAGCAGGGCTGTGGGTCCGTGAGGCACAAGGGTGGGGGGCGGGGCGGACAACAGTTCTGCCCCGCCCCCCAGCTAGTCCCCCCTTCCGCCCATCACCCCGCCCCCGCAAAAACCCAAACCCGTAACCTCTACCCGGCCGCCTGTCATTGGCTATGCAAATGAGCGAAGTCTGCCAGGACCAATAAGCCGCGGCCACGGCTTGGCGAACGTCTTCCGGCCCGCCCCTGCCGCCCCGCCCCGAGCTTACCTCGCGAGCCGAGGGCGGTACGAGGGGCGGCGGGGGCGCGGCGCGGCGCGGCGGTGAGGCGGCGGCTGGAGCGTGTGGCGGCGCGGGCGCTCAGCATGGCTCGCCTGGTGTTTGGTAGGCTTGGGCCTCCTCATCCGGGAGGCCGGGGGGTGAGGTGAGGGGAACAGCCTGAGAGGCCCGGGGAGCGAGCGGGCGCCTGGCCTTGCCCGGGCCCCCCGCTGGCGAGGAGGGTCGCGGGCCATGATACCCGGCCGCCTGTCATTGGCTAGCAAATGAGCGAAGTCTGCCAGGACCAATAAGCCGCGGCCACGGCTTGGCGAACGTCTTCCGGCCCGCCCCTGCCGCCCCGCCCCGAGCTTACCTCGCGAGCCGAGGGCGGTACGAGGGGCGGCGGGGGCGCGGCGCGGCGCGGCGGTGAGGCGGCGGCTGGAGCGTGTGGCGGCGCGGGCGCTCAGCATGGCTCGCCTGGTGCTTGGTAGGCTTGGGCCTCCTCATCCGGGAGGCCGGGGGGTGAGGTGAGGGGAACAGCCTGAGAGGCCCGGGGAGCGAGCGGGCGCCTGGCCTTGCCCGGGCCCCCCGCTGGCGAGGAGGGTCGCGGGCCATGTCCTCGTGAAGGATGCCGCAGAGGCAGCCCCAGTGGCGGTGGGGGAGCTCCGCGAGCTGAGACTGTCCTTGACCGGAGCTTCCCCCTCCTCCCCCAACCCTGTGCTGGCCCTCCAGCAGACGTGTGGGGCGCGCGGGAAGGTGAGGGAGCCCTTCTCGGGGGGCGACCGCATCCCACCTGGGCTGGGGTGGTGGGTGGAGCGTGTGCGCGAGGGAGCCCCAAGGCTGGGCTCGAACCCGGGGCGCTGGGGACAGCCCCGAGCCGGGGGCCGAGTGCCGGACGCCAGGCTCTTGTGAAGGGGCGGGAGGGGTGTGAGCCAAGGCCGGGAACTGCGATCGAACCCCTCAAGACCGACTATGGCTCTTCCCTGACTGTGGCTGGGTATTGGGGTGAGGGTGGGGCACCTAGAAGGGGGACCTTGTTCTGGGCCTCGAGTGTTCGGGGGGAGTCACGGGCTCCTCATACTGCAGCTTGCCCTCACCAACTGTTTTATGGAATTTCCACTTGTGAAAAACCTAAAATATCAAAACCAGTCCTGAAATCGATCAGAAGTTTCCTTCAAAGGCAGCAGTACCTTCTTAAAGCGGGTTTCACGATGCGAGAGCGCTTTAGATGTGATTGAACTTTTCAGAACTAAATCGAACCCAGACTAAGGTAAATGTCTTGGCGAGTTCAGTAGTGAGATGAGGATCCCCTTCCTTCCCTGGGCCCTCTTGGTCCCAATCAAGGCGCTGTAACAGTGGGTATCTGAACACGCTGGTCCAGAGAGCAAGGTTTGGGTCCCAGCCTCGGTCCCCCGAACCTACTAGCTGGATGACTGGGAGCTAGTTACTTAACCACTCTGGGCTTGTACTTCCTAGCGTTGTTCTTGGGATTAAGGAGTTTGTATGTATGTATATATACCTAAAGAGAGAAAGCAAGAGAAGTATTTACCATATTACTGTAGAGATAATAGATGAGGGGCGAAGAACTTAGTTTCTGTTTAGTTGCTTGCAAGTTAATTCAGACAGGGCTCTGAAAGCATCGATGATTCTTTCAGTTGACTCATTATTTTAAGGTAGTCAGCCTTTGGGGGTGCCCTCTTGGGTTCTAGATGACTTTTTTGGGACCATGTACTCTTGCTAGCAGGTGAGGTACAGAGAGGTTACTGATGAAGATTTATAGCATCATTAACTACTGTTAGGGAATAATAGGAGGCCGCAGATGGCAAAACCATCTGCTCACAAAGCTTCTAGACATTTGGATGTTCCAGTTTCCCATTGGTGCACGTTATCAGTGAGTGGAATGACCATGTGAATATTAGAAACAGATCATTATCGATCAACATTGACCTACCTACTCTCATCATTTTAAGTGGGCTGAGTGTTTTTGTAGGGAGTAGTTACTGACTGCTGTTATTGCTGTTGGATTTTGTACGCCTTTTAATGCTTTTGGAGTAGCATGTTTGATTTCCTTCTAACTCTACTAGGTCTTACTGCCTCTTAAAGAATTTAGTTCTTGAACCTTTATCAAGACATTTCCATTGATAGTCATTATAGTGGGAGGGTGCTCTTGTGAGATCCACACTACTTTATAGAAAGTTACAAAAGTCCAGTACCATTACTAGAGGGAAAAAAAGCTGAAGTTTATGTTATACTGAGTGTCATTAGGCATGCCCATCTTCGTACCACTTTCCTGAGGTGAACAATTAAACAAAAATCACTGTTTAATGAGTGAAACAGTCATTAAAACATCTTATAATGACTCCAACCTACTTGGAACAGCATGAAGAGGAGAGTGCCTTCTTCATTGTTCTTCCCGATAGACAGGAGAAGAGAAAGAACTTGATTCCCCTGCACAGTCTGTAGAACGCCCCTTCTGGGATTTACTCCTGCAGGGTCCAGTCCTTTGGTTAAAATTTGGGGATGGGTACCTAGTTACTCTTTGGTTATGTGGCCTTAGGCAAGTTACCTTTTCTGTGCTTTGATTTCCTGGGCTAAAAATGGGCATGATGACACATACCACTTAGAGTAAATGAGTTAACTGTGTGTCGTGTCTTATAAGTGTTATTCTTAGTTGAGATGTCAATTTTTGGAGGCTAGTTGAACAGATACATATATCAGATTGGTAGCCATACCCCATCTCCTTTGTAAGATTTTTT
>SJYC01123162.1:0-17689 GCA_006408675.1 Madoqua kirkii
ATCCGCTGGATCATCAAAAAAGCAAGAGTTCCAAAAAAAACATCTATTTCTGCTTTATTGACTATGCCAAAGCCTCTGACTATATGGATCACAATAAACTGTGGAAAATTCTGAAAGAGATGAGTGATGTCTTAGAACAGGATAAAGTGAAAGTGTTAGTCTCTTAGTAGTGTCTGACTCTTTGCAACCCCCATGGACTGTAGCTTCTCTCAATGGAATTCTCCAGGCCAGAATACTGGAGTGGGTAGCCATTCCCATTTTCAGGGGATTTTCCCAACCTAGGGATCAAGAATCTCCACTGTAGGGAGATTCTTTATCATCTGAGCCACCAGGGAAGCCCAGAATAGGAGAAATCACATCCAATTACTAAATTCAAAGCAAGAAATTGACCTGATTAAAACTTTGCTTGATTAAAAAAGGTAACTCATAGAGTGTGAAAGATCAGCATAGAGGGTCAAGAGAAGGAAGTTGTGTAGTGACTGAATTCAAACCGTAGTTGTGAAAAAGTAAAGGGAAGTCACCTATTTCAAAAGATTTGGAGGGGGCAGAACCAAGAGGACCATGCAGAGTTCTCAGTGAAGATGACTGGGAGGAAGGTGCTACCTTAACTGGAAGATGTCAGAGGAACGTAGTGGGCTAGGGAGTGAAGAGAGTTAATTTCCCAACCTATTGAGATATAGGCGCCTGGAACTTAGGAGGTTTGGGCCAATAGGTCTCAAAAGTACTATGTTGCCCTTTTCCCTTTACAGTGGACTTGCTTTCACAATGACCTAAAATAAGCATTCTAATACCAGCAATCTCTGCCACTACGATTTCCTATACAGGCTGTCTTCACCTGCACTGCTGTGACTGGAAGTTCACTTATAAATCATGTATTTGGAACAGAGAACCTAATTTTCATGGGGAAATATTACAAATTATAATTAAGTCTCTAAGCCAACTGAGACAAGCAAAGTTGAGACACGGTGTACCTGAAATACCATATATTTGCATGAAATCATAGAAAAGAGCATATGGAATCATAGTTTGTTTTCCTTTACGTTCATGGAAACACAGTTTGAACCAATGCAAAAACACTGTATCCTCAGCCTGACTAACTGAATGCTGGGGTCTTAGTCACAGGTGGAGCCAGGAGCACATTTGGGCCTGTTTCCGTCACACCAGCAACATAATACACTATTGGAGTTTAGGAGGAATGGGACAGTAAGAGAAAACATGTTGATTTCCACAAACTTTAAACTCCAAATAACAAAGATGGTCCTCTTGCTCACCAGGACCAACTGGGTGGGGTTGGGGGACAGAGAAAGACAGAGAGAGAGAGAGAGACAGAGACAGAGATCGAAGTGGGAAAGACAGGGGTAGAGAGAAGGGAGGGATGATAAGAGCTGTGAAAACAGGTAACTACTCAGGCATCCCCTCAGGTGGCAGGTAAAACGACGGTCACCAGAGGCAGAGAGGAGAACGATCCTACAGACCCCAACATAGCTGTGGATTTTGATTAAGTTGCCCAGTCAAACCGTAGTTGTGAAAAAGTAAAGGGAAGTCACCTATTTCAAAAGATTTGGAGGGGGCAGAACCAAGAGGACCATGCAGAGTTCTCAGTGAAGATGACTGGGAGGAAGGTGCTACCTTAACTGGAAGATGTCAGAGGAACGTAGTGGGCTAGGGAGTGAAGAGAGTTAATTTCCCAACCTATTGAGATATAGGCGCCTGGAACTTAGGAGGTTTGGGCCAATAGGTCTCAAAAGTACTATGTTGCCCTTTTCCCTTTACAGTGGACTTGCTTTCACAATGACCTAAAATAAGCATTCTAATACCAGCAATCTCTGCCACTACGATTTCCTATACAGGCTGTCTTCACCTGCACTGCTGTGACTGGAAGTTCACTTATAAATCATGTATTTGGAACAGAGAACCTAATTTTCATGGGGAAATATTACAAATTATAATTAAGTCTCTAAGCCAACTGAGACAAGCAAAGTTGAGACACGGTGTACCTGAAATACCATCTATTTGCATGAAATCATAGAAAAGAGCATATGGAATCATAGTTTGTTTTCCTTTACGTTCATGGAAACACATTTTGAACCAGTGCAAAAACACTGTTCCCTCAGCCTGACTAACTGAATGCTGAGGTCTTAGTCACAAGTGGAGCCGGGAGCACATTTGGGCCTGTTTCTGTCACACCAGCAACATAATACACTATTGGAGTTTAGGAGGAATGGGACAGTAAGAGAAAACATGTTGATTTCCACAAACTTTCAACTCCAAATAACGAAGATGGTCCTCTGGCTCACCAGGACCAACTGGGTGGGGTTGGGGGACAGAGAAAGACAGAGAGAGAGAGAGAGAGACAGAGAGAGAGACAGAAGTGGGAAAGACAGGGGTAGAGAGAAGGGACGGAGGGATGATAAGAGCTGTGAAAACAGGTAACTACTCAGGCATCCCCTCAGGTGGCAGGTAAAACAGCGGTCACCAGAGGCAGAGAGGAGAACGATCCTACAGACCCCAACATAGCTGTGGATTTTGATTAAGTTGCCCAGTAGTGGGAAGACAAGTAAAGAACAGTAACTGTCCTCAGGTGACAAAAATCCAAGGAAAGAAGGAAAAAAAAAGCTGCCCCCTCCATAAAACTACCATATGACCCAGCAAGCCCACCACTGGGCATATACTCTGAAGAAACCATAACTCAAAAAAGATACATGGACCCCAAAGTTCACGGCAGCACTGCTCACAATAGCCGGGACATGGAAACAAGCTAAATGTCCGTCTACAGATGAACGGGTAAAGAGGATGCGGTATGTATACACCATGGAGTATCATTCAACCATAAACAGGAATGAAATTGGGTCAACTGCAGTCATATGGGTGAACCTAGAGCCTGTTACACAGACTGAAGTCAGTCAGAACGAGAAAAACAAATACTGCATTTCAAAGCATATCTATGGAATTTGGGAACATGGTATAGATGAACCTATCTTCAGGGCAGGGATAGCAGGAGACGTCAAGAATGGACTCGCGGACACAGTGGAGAAGGAGAGGGCAGGATGAATTGAGAGAGGAACACTGACATATATACGCTTGTGCTGGTGGTGCAGTCACTCAGTCATGTCCAAACTCTTTGCGACCCCATGGTCTATAGCCTGCCAGACTCCTCTGTCCATGGGATTTCCCAAGAAAGAATACTAGAGAGGGTTGCCACTTCTTTCTCCAGGGGATCTTCCCAACCCAGGAAATGAACCCGGTCTTCTGCATTTCAGGCAGATTCTTTACGGACTGAGCCTCCAGGGAAGTCCCACATATACACTACAATGTGTAAAATAGCTAGCCAGTGGGAAGCTGCTATATAGCACGGGGAGCTCAGTGCAGTGCTCTGTGATAACCTAGAAGGGTAGGAGGGAAGCTCACAAGGGGGCAGATATATGTGTATGCATAGCTGATTCATGCTATTATACACCAGAGATGAACACAACATTCTAAGGCAATTACATTCCAATTAAAAAAAATTTTAAAAACAACGACTAGGAAAGGAGAAGACGTAGAAACAAAGAACAGCTGTTGGCTAGGAGGCTGGTAACAATTTATAGACTATAAACCAGCCACACAGCAGAATCACCAAGCTCCAGTTCCCTGAAAGCCATGAAGACCCCGCACACACTCCTAAGTCGTTTTTACAGGAAGCAGACTGCCACCAGATGAGGACTGCTGACCACAGAACTCAGACCCCAGACCGGCTGAAACTAGAGGCTGATGATCTTGAAACTTCATCTTGATGCCAATCAATCCAGAATTGTCCACGAGCTGATCACACACCCAGCAGCCCCCTCCCGAACACTGCATTTAAAACTGCTTCCCAGAAAGTCATCTAAGAACCTGGGTCTTTTCAATATGAACTGCCCCTTCTCCTTGCTTGGTGCCCTGCACTCAACACCGTATTTTCCTTCCCCACAGCCAGGTGTCAGTAGGTTGGCTTTACTGCACATGAGCAAGCCGACCTGACTTTGGTTCAGTAACAGGTGGAAGCAGAGTGTGCAGACACACATTCCTAATTTCCATGCCATCTGTGAGAAATTCAGCGTTGATTTATAGCATGCAATGAATAGAGAAAAGCCCTATATACCTTCCTACCCTGAATCCACCTACTCTAATACAAATGCAAATCACGATCTCATACATGTTGACCACTGGATGGCTAGACTAGTTATTAATTTAGCCAGGAGACTGGAATTAATTAACCTTAGCAGTGAACTGCATTTTGACCTTGGTCTAATCAGGCCAATTTTCCACTCTGGAGAATATGATTAATTATCTGGTTCATTCAGGGAAGGAACCCCAACAGAACAAAACATACAAACACACACCAGAATTGTTGGGGTTATAATGCAATTACTGATAGTGTCTTTCCTCTGAAAAGAAAATGCACAATAAAATAAACAGTTTAGACTTATGAACAGTTAAGGTAGAAAATTCAGGCCAATTTATCAGGAAAGCTGTGATTTATTTTACTATAATATCAGATGCATTCTTTCATTCTCTTTATCTCATTGTATTTTGCACCAGCCACCTTTTATGTGGACTTCTCAGGTGTGCAGATATATGTGTATGCATAGCTGATTCATGCTATTATACACCAGAGATGAACACAACATTCTAAGGCAATTACATTCCAATTAAAAAAAATTTTAAAAACAACGACTAGGAAAGGAGAAGACGTAGAAACAAAGAACAGCTGTTGGCTAGGAGGCTGGTAACAATTTATAGACTATAAACCAGCCACACAGCAGAATCACCAAGCTCCCAGTTCCCTGAAAGCCATGAAGACCCCGCACACACTCCTAAGTCGTTTTTACAGGAAGCAGACTGCCACCAGATGAGGACTGCTGACCACAGAACTCAGACCCCAGACCGGCTGAAACTAGAGGCTGATGATCTTGAAACTTCATCTTGATGCCAATCAATCCAGAATTGTCCACGAGCTGATCACACACCCAGCAGCCCCCTCCCGAACACTGCATTTAAAACTGCTTCCCAGAAAGTCATCTAAGAACCTGGGTCTTTTCAATATGAACTGCCCCTTCTCCTTGCTTGGTGCCCTGCACTCAACACCGTATTTTCCTTCCCCACAGCCAGGTGTCAGTAGGTTGGCTTTACTGCACATGAGCAAGCCGACCTGACTTTGGTTCAGTAACAGGTGGAAGCAGAGTGTGCAGACACACATTCCTAATTTCCATGCCATCTGTGAGAAATTCAGCGTTGATTTATAGCGTGCAATGAATAGAGAAAAGCCCTATATACCTTCCTACCCTGAATCCACCTACTCTAATACAAATGCAAATCACGATCTCATACATGTTGACCACTGGATGGCTAGACTAGTTATTAATTTAGCCAGGAGACTGGAATTAATTAACCTTAGCAGTGAACTGCATTTTGACCTTGGTCTAATCAGGCCAATTTTCCACTCTGGAGAATATGATTAATTATCTGGTTCATTCAGGGAAGGAACCCCAACAGAACAAAACATACAAACACACACCAGAATTGTTGGGGTTATAATGCAATTACTGATAGTGTCTTTCCTCTGAAAAGAAAATGCACAATAAAATAAACAGTTTAGACTTATGAACAGTTAAGGTAGAAAATTCAGGCCAATTTATCAGGAAAGCTGTGATTTATTTTACTATAATATCAGATGCATTCTTTCATTCTCTTTATCTCATTGTATTTTGCACCAGCCACCTTTTATGTGGACTTCTCAGGTGGTGTGGTGGTAAAGAACCGTCTGCCAATGCAGGAGACAGGGGTTCGATCCCTAGGTTGGGAAGATCCTCTAGAGAAGGAAATGGCAACCCACTCCAGTGTTTTTGCCTGGAAAATTTCATGGAGAGAGGAACCTGGCAGGCTACAGTTCATAGGTCACAAAGAGTTGGACATGACTGAATGACTGAACACACACACACACACACACACACACACACACACACACACACACACACACCATTTATGTAAGATGCAAGATAATTTTGTACTATTCATATCCTATTATACCTAACAGAGAATATGATAAACTCTTCTAAAATACTTAAAAATTCGGCCATATATAAAAATTATTTTTATTGTATACATTTAATTAGCACCCCTGATTTTTAAAAACTTAAATGTTATAAAAACACAAGATGTACATCAACTGAGAGAGGTCATGATGAAATATCTTAAAATAAAGGCTAGGTAGGACAAAATGCTATTTTATGTAGCATTTATGCTGCTAACAATGACCTATGTCAGTACTGAAAAAAAAAATTCACACAGCTTCTAGGACTGTAGAGAGAGAGAGTGAACATATGAACAGATACTGAAAGGGATACACAGAGTCTCATTCTTTGTACATTCATAAGATCCAGGTTTCTGCCAGCTACACTGCATGCTTTTATTAAACTGACTGACCAAATAAGCCTGCAAAGTAAATACTCTTGGAAGTAAAGCCCCCATTCTGCTACTTCAGTCAGTATTTCTGGTTCTACGTGGCAAGTAAAAGGCACATTTTCCTGCCCCGCCCCATCATTAAAACAGATTGGCTCACTTACTGGCCAAAAGTGATGAGGCTCAGCTCTAATCTCGAGCATCCTTTCTCTGCCAAGGATGTTGGCAGGTATTAAACACACAAATAATGGCTTGATATGTTTTTAAAACAAGCTCTAATGCAGTTTCCACAGCAAAGGTAAAACATCACGTTGCTGGCAGGGCAGCCTCTCTGCAGGTCAGCGTAGCTTTTCTTCGCCAAGCGTGTGAGTAGGAATTAGTTTTGGAAGGAGGAAGGACATTGGGAATTCACTGGACCGAGTCAGGGTTTATGCCAAAGGAGGAGAAACAAAAAGGAATATGCCTGGAGAAACTTTAGAACATGCTGCTTCCTGCACATTCACTGCCTCTTACCAACTGATGATAAGTTAGTTGCTCTCTTTACTTTTCTTCCTTATTATCTTTTATCCATAGTCACTATTTAAAGAGTATTTCAAATACTTAGGAGAGAAAAATGCATGTCATATACAAACATCTCTAGACACATTCACATTTATTTTGCTCAGCATTAAGAAATACATCATAGCTTAATATACACTGAATAAAATGAAAGAGTGTGCTGGTGTACCTTGCCTCTATCATTGGAAGACTTGGTTTTTGAGGCAAGTACAAAACACTTAAGAGGAGGTAATAGCTATCTGATTCTTCCAAATGGTGGGTAAGGAACTGGATTAGCATTGATTTTTCGTATTGATAGACTATTGGAGCAGTTCAAGGTTTACAGAAAAATTCAACAGGAAGTATACAGAGTCCCCTTCTCATCCTCCACGGTTCCCCTATAATTAACATCTCCCATTAGTATGGTCCATTTGTTACAACTGATGAACCAAAAGTGACATGTTATTAACCACCAATGTCTATAGCTTGCATTAAGGTTCATTCTTTATTTTGTACAGTCTATCGGTTTTCACAAATGTCTAATGACATGCATCCACCATCACAGTATCTCACAGAATAGTTTCTGTCCAAATAGTTTATAGTCCAAATATTGTCTGTGCCCTGTCTTACTCATTCCTCCTTCATTCTCCAAGAATTCCTGGCAACCAGTGACCTTTTTACTGTCTCCATAGTTTTACCTTCTTCAGAGCATCATTTACAGTTGGCCTTTGTGCCACATGGGTTTGAGTTGCATGAGTTGTTGTTCAGTCATATCCGACTTTTTGCGACTCTATGGACTGCAGCACACACTGGGCTTCCCTGTCCATCACTAACTCCTGGAGCTTTTCCAAACTCATGTACATATGAGTTGGTGATGCCATCCAACCATCTCAGCCACTATCATCCCCTTCTCTTCCTGCCCTTAATCTTTCCCAGCATCAAGGTCTTTTCCAATGAGTCAGTTCTTCGCATCAGGTGGCCAGAGTACTGGAGCTTCAGCATCACTCCTTCCAATGGATATTCAGGACTGAGGTCCTTTAGGATTGACTGGCTGGATCTCCTGGCAGCTCAAGGGACTCTCAAGAGTCTTCTCCAACAACACGGTTCAAAAGCATCAATTTTTGGCACTTAGCTTTCTTTATAGTCCAAATCTCACATCCATACATGACTACTGGAAAAACCATAGCCTTGACGAGACGAACCTTTGTTGGTAAAGTAATGTCTCTGATTTTTAATATGCTGTCTAGGTTGGTCATAGCTTTTCTTCCAAGGAGCAAACATCTTTTAATTTCATGGCTGCAGTCACCATCTGCAGTGATTTTGGAGTCCAAGAATACAAAGTCTGTCACTGTTTCCATTGTTTCCCCATCTATTTGCCAGATGGGACCAGATGCCATGATCTTTGTTTTCTGAATGCTGAATTTTAAGCCAACTTTTTCACTCTCTTCTTTTACTTTCATCAAGAGGTTCTCTAGTTCCTCTTTGCTTTCTGCCACAAGGGTGGTGTTATCTGCCTATCTGAGGTTACTGATATTTCTCCCAGTAATCTTGATTCTAGCTTGTGTTTCATCCAGCCTGGCATCTCTCATGATGTATTCTGCATATAAGTTAAATAAGCAGGGTGACAATATAGAGCTTTAATATACTCCTTTCCCAATTTGGAGCCAGTCCATTGTTCCAGGTCTGGTTCTAATTGTCATTTCTTGACCTGCATATGCATTTCTCAGGAGGCAGGAAAGGTGGCCTAGTATTCCCATCTCTTTAAGAATTTTCCACAGTTTGTTGTGATCCACAGTCAAAGGCTTTAGTGTAGTCAATGAAGCAGATATTTTTCTAGAACTCTCTTGCTTTTTTTCAACAGCAGATCTTGAACTTCATAGGTTGTCTTATAACCATGTTTTTTTCAATAGTAAATACTACACCATTATATGATCTGCTATTGGGTGGATCCATGGACGTGGAACTGAAGAGTCAGGGGAAGAATCATATATATGAAGGACTAACTGTAAGTTACACTCAGATTTTTGATTGCAGAGAAGGTCAGCAACCCTAACCTCTGCTTTGTTCAAGGGCCAACTATAATTGAAATTATATAGCATGCAATCTTTTCAGACTGGCTTCTTTTACTTAATAGTATGCAATTAACGTTACTCTGTGTCTTTTCATGGCTTAATAGCTCATATTTTCAGTACTGAATATTATTTTATTGTCTGGATATTCTATCATTTATTTATGCATTCACTGCTCAAGGATATCTTGGTTGCTTCCAAGTTTTGGCAATTGTGAACAAAGCTGCTATGAACATCTGTGGGCATGTTTTTGTGTGGATGTTGTTTTTCTATTCATTTCAGTTCAGTTGCTCAGTCATGTCCGACTCTTTGCAAACCCATGAATCGCAGCATGCCAGGCCTCCCTGTCCATCACCAACTCCCGGAGTTCATTCAGATTCACGTCCGTCGAGTCCGTGATGCCATCCAGCCATCTCATCCTCTGTCGTCCCCTTCTCCTCCTGCCCCCAATCCCTCCCAGCATCAGAGTCTTTTCCAATGAGTCAACTCTTCGCATGAGGTGGCCAAAGTACTGGAGTTTCAGCTTTAGCATCATTCCCTCCAAAGAAATCCCAGGGCTGATCTCCTTCAGAATGGACTGGTTGGATCTCCTTGCAGTCCAAGGAGCTCTCAGAGTCTTCTTCAACACCACAGTTCAAAAGCATCAATTCTTCGGCACTCAGCCTTCTTCACGGTCCAACTCTCTATTCATTTGGGTATATACTAAGGAACACAATTACTGGATCATATGCTAAAAGTATATTTTTTATTCAAAACCTGCCCAATCACCTATCAAGGTGGCTATACTGTTTTGCATTCCTACTAGCAATGAATGTTGTTCATATTAATCCATATCCTCACCAGCATTTGGTGTTGCCTGTGTTCTGAATTTTGGCCATTCTAAGATGTAGTAACTGTTTTAATTTGCATTTCCCTAAGGGATGATGATGGGTTTCCCTGGTGGCTCAGTGGAAGAACCCACCTGTAAATGCAAGACACATGGGTTTAATACCTGGGTCTGGGAAGATCCTCTGGAGAAGGAAATGGCAACTCACTCCAGTATTCCTTCCTGGAGAATTCCATGGACAGAGGAGCCTGGTGGGCTACAGTTTATGGGTTGCAAAGAGTCGGACACACTTAGTGACTAAATAACAAAAAAGCATGATACGAGACATGGAGCATCTTTTTATATGATTATTTGCCATCTGTATATATTTTTTCCTGCAGTATCTGTTCCAGTCATTTGCTCATTTTTAAATTCAGATTGTGTAGGTTTTAAGAGTTCTTTGTATATCTTGTATAACAGTCCTTTATTAGATACATCTTTTGCAAATATTCTCCCTCAGTCTGTGGCTTTTCTCTCGAAAGTGTCTTCAACAGAGCAGATGTTTTTCATTTTAGTAAATCCCAGCTTAATATTTTCTTCCATAGATGGTGCTTTTAGTACTACATCTAAAAAATCATCAAACTCAAGGTCACCTAGCTTACTCTTGTTAATTTCTAGAAGTGTTATAGTTTTGTGATTTACATTTTTGTCTATGATCCATTTTTACTTATTTTTTTGCAAAAAGTTTAAGGTCTGTATAGATTATTATTTTTGTATATGCATGTGCAGTTAAGATACCATTTGTTGAAAAGTCAGTTCTGCCTCCATTGAATTGCTTTTTCTCTCTTGTAAAATGTTGATTATAAGTGGATAAATCTATTTCTGGACTCTCTATTTTATTCCATTGATGTATTATTTCTATTCTTTTACCACCAGTATGCCATCTCACTTACCATAGCTTTATATTAGGTTTTGAAGACAAGCAGTATTACTTTGTCAGTTCTCTGGCTTTGTTCTTTTTCTTTAGCATCATATCGGCTATTCTTGACTTTTGCCTTTCCATGCATACTTTAGAATCAGTTGGTAGATAGCCCCCCACAAACTTGCTGGGAATTTATTCGAATTCTGTTAAATCACCTGACCAAACTAGGAAGGAAAGGAGTCTTAACCACAGAGACTCTTCCTATCCATGGACATGGGATACCCATCTATTTAGACTTTCGATTTCTTTCATCAGGGTTAATAGTTTTCCTCATACAAATTCTGAACATGTGTTTTAGATTTATATCTAAGTATTTGAAGTTTTCTGGTGCTAATTTAAATGCTACTGTATTTTAAGTTTCAATTTCCAACTGTTCATTGCTGGCATATTAAAAAGATGACTTTGTATATTAATATTATATCTTATAACCTTGATATAATTGCTTATTAGTTCCACTAGTGCTTTTGTCAATTCCTTTTGTGATTTTCTATGTAGACAATCATGTCACCTGTGAAGAGACAGCTTTATTTCACCTTTCTCAATTTGTATGAATTTAATTTCCTCTTTAGTCTTATTTCATTAACAGGAATTTCCAGTACAGTGTTGAATAGGAGTGGTGGAGGTTCTGGTTCAGTCTCAGGTTTAAGGATAAAAGCTTCTAGTTTCTCACCATTAAGTATGCGTTAGCTGTGGGAAGTCTGTAGAGGTTCTTTATCAAGTTGAAGAATTTCTCTATATTCCTAGCTTGCTGATAGTTTTCTCTATCATGAATGGGTGTTGGATTTTGTCACGTGCTTTTCCTGAAGATTAGATTTTTTTCATTCTCTGTTTCTATCTACAATTACTCCTCCTAGTTTCTCAGGGAAAAAGAACTATTCACTGAAAAGTATGATATTTTGGAAGGCCAGTAAGCCTCTCTTCTTGTCACCAGAAGCTATAGATAACCAGATCACTCTTTATTCACCAAAGCTGTTGTCCCCAGCACACAGGCTCTCTCCTATGACAATGGATGTCTTCAGAACACAGTGGGTAAACCATCCAACTTCATCGTCTCCTAATCCACCCACTTCTTCACATTCCAAAACTTGTCACTACCCTAAACTCCTCAAATCCCAAATGACTGACTATAAGCCACTCACTTCCTACAACTCTTCTCTGAGTTTATATGTTGGATAACATCTACTGCTCCCTCATCATCAATCTCCAGTGTGATCTGCCTTCATCTCAGTGCATTAGATCTTTTGTATCTTGGCTGCACTTTTTTCAGCTTAGATTTCATGGGTCATGATTTCAATTACACTCTTGCCAAGAACTTAATATCCTTTGCTCTTATTTCTTCACTTCCATCTGGCAAGACCCCAACTGGATGAATACAATTCAACTGCTTTATTCTGCCTGAAACTGAGCAAATACAGCAAGAGAAAAAAAACAAGGGGGTAGATAATGACACTGTAAATTTACAATCAGAAAAATCAAATTTATTCTCAGGATTGTTTATCAATTTGAGTATATCTTTTGTTCCATTCTCTCTACTATTCTCCATAGTGAGTATTTCAAAACTTCTCCACTTTCCTTGATGTAGGACACCTTCCTTAATCTCCCCCATTGTCTTCGTATATTTTTCGTATACTACTTCACAAAGCAAAGGAAAATCTCATATATATTGGAATTCTATCTAGCATCCTCTTAAAAAACCTACAAATCTATTTAGAGGAGTTCTTATCCCTTTTTAAAATTTTATTTTATTAGTGAGGGAGAAAGTTTTCCTATCTAGAGCCAGGGCCACCCTTCATAAATTGGATTCTATTTCTTAGAATCCTCAAAATACCAACCAGACTGTGTTTTCCTAATACAGTCAATAATTCTCTTAGAGCTGGATTCATCCCCATGGCAACTGAGCACTACTAATTATCTCTCCTAAAAAAATCTCTCAATCATAGGGTCTTTCATTTCCCACTGTCCTCACTTACAATAAAAATAGTGAGAAAAATTTCTATACACATGAGATCTTAACCATATTAGATTACATATTTACTGAAAATATTCCCTCCCCACTCACATTAAGTCTGGCCATGTGACTTTCTTTAGTTAATGAAATTATATGTGAACACGGGGCTTCCCTGGTGGCTTACATGGTAAAGGTCTGCCTGCAATGCCAGAGACCTCGGTTCAATCCCTGGATTGGGAAGATCCCCTGGAGAAGGAAATGGCAATCCACTCCAGAATTCTTGCCTGGAAAATCCTATGGATGGAGGAATCTGGCAGACTATATGTAGTCCATGGGGTCACAACGAGTTGGACACAACTGATCGACTAACACTTTCACTTTTCCTTTCACTTTTATGTGAATATGATAGGTGACACTTTCACGAAGAAGCTTCTACACCAATTGCATGGTCCTGCCACTTTATTTTCCCCACTATGAGACCAACAATGTCCCTGATAATAGCTGCCACTTCCTACTAGTTCTAAATGATTCAAGACATCAGCAGAGTTGATGTTAACCCATAGTGGATTAACAGTTGAGCACCAAATCAATCTTTGCCACCTTGTGCTCATCAAAATTTCAAGGTTGCTTTTCACTGCCTCATACTTTAGCCTACGCTGCCTTGCATAAGACATCATGCTTCTACTTTCTTGCTTTTCCTTACTCTTCAACCCACTGTAGTCTGATTTCAGGGCCATCTTATTTAAACAGTGTACTATAATCTGTGAACACAGACAATTCCTGTTTTCTCCCTAATTCCTTGTTACTTCCTCTCAGTCTTCATTCCCCATTTCCTTGGCCAGTGAACAGTAGAATTTCTCAAGATCTATCCTAAGACTTCATCTCTTCTCACTCTACATAATGATTTTAAGCTCTCAATCATCTATAATATTATTTTCTTCCTTTATCAATATGATGTCCAAACTTAACATGTTCAATCCAAATTTCTCTGAGTTTATACACACATACACACACACACATATATTTATAAAAAATCCACTTTGTACCTCCACTTAAAAACTTCCAAGATGCATCATATTCAATATACCCAAAACCAGGTTTATTTCTAGTATTTATTTCATTTTCTCTCATTTTTTTAAAAGCTTCATGACACAGAGCCCATGTATGTTTTTGACTACAGTGAGTACCTTTGAGAAGGTACAAAAATTCCTATCATGATAAAAAAAAAACAATTACACACAGGGTGAAACTTCAGAGTAAGATACAATTTGAAAAGTGGAAAGAGAAGGTGTCTGTCACTAGAGGGTTGACTATAAACAGCTGATTTCTCAGCAATGACAGTGACAGTCAAAAGTTAGTTGAATTATTATTAAGGGGCTATAAGAACACTCTCTCAACCTACAATTGTATGATCAGTGAAAGTATCTTTCAAGAACAAAACAGAATTAGGTACTTATTCATATGAAATAAAAATTAAAGAGGATATAGTACCAGTGGCTACTCTCTAAAGGTAATTTTAAAAGATACTTTTTAGGCAGAAGAAATATGATGCCAGATGGAATCTGAGATGTAAGAATAATGTGGGATAGGAAAGTGGAAAATATGTGGGTAAATCTACACAAACATTTACTGAAAAAAAAACCCCATAATGTCTACTATGGAGAAGTTAAAATATAGGAGGCAAAATAAAAGGACATAATTCAAGATCGGAGTGACAAAGACTATCAAGAGACTAGTATATATCTAGAATGTTACCATTTTCTTTTAAAACCATATAGATTACATCGATAATTAGTATATATTTTTTTCTATAACAGCTGTTTTATAAACATGGCTTTCTTTTGACTAACACTTAATAAAAATATAAAAATTAACTTTCTTCTCTCCAACTGAGTGTGAAACATGTCTACAGAGAACTAAAATCTATAATTTTTTAGGAAGGAAAAGTGATCTAATTTAGTCTTCCTTGTATTTCCTAAATTATTGAAGCATTCCAAGAACTGACCCATGCTTTGAAACCCTTTAGTTTAGGGGCTTAGTCTATAATTCTGCACTAGAATAGTTGCAGCCTTCTGTGTGGTGATCTCAAGTATAGCATTATTGGGGGTTTCTGATAACTGGACGTGTATGTGTGTCTCAGTCACCCAACCATGTCCATCTCTTTGCGACACTATGGACTGTAGCACACCAGGCTCCTCTGTCCATGGGATTACCCAGGCAAGAATATTGGAGTGGGTTGCCATTCCCTTCTCCAGGGAATATGTGGACAGTTCATCTCATTCAGTCGTGTCAGACTCTTTGTGATCCCATGGATTGCAGCACCCCAGTCCTCCCTGTCCATCACCAACTCCCAGACTTTACTCAAACTCATGTCCCATCCAACCATCTCATGCTCTGTCGTCCCCTTCCCCACCTGCATTCAATCTTTCCCAGCATGAGGGTCTTTTCCAATGAGTCAGCTGTTCACATCACGTGGCCAAAGTATTGGAACTTCAGCTTCAGCATCAGTCCTTCCAATGAATATTCAGGACTGATTTCATTAGGATGGATTGGTTGGATCTCCCTACTGTACACGGGACTCTCAAGAGTCTTCTCCAACACCACAGTTCAAAAGTACCAATTCTTCGGCACTTAGCTTTCTTAATAGTCCAGCTTTCATATCCATACATGACTATTGGAAAAACCATAGCTTTGACTAGACTGACCCTTGTTGGCAAAGTAATGTCTTTGCTTTTTAATATGCTGTCTAGGTTGGTTATAACTTTTCTTCCAAGGAGCAAGCATCTTTTAATTTCATGGCTGCAGTCACCATCTGCAGTTGATTTTGGAGCTGCCCAAAATAAAACCTGTCACTGTTTCCATTGTTTCCCCAGCTATCTACCATGAAGTAATGGGACCAGATATCATGATCTCAGTTTTCTGAATGTTGTGTTTTAAGCCAACTTTTTCACTCTCCACTTTCACTTTCATCAAGAGGATCATTTTCTGTCCTTTCTGCTGTAAGGTAGTGTCATTTGCATATCTGAGGTTATTGATATTTCTCCCAACAATCTTGATTCCACTTTGTGCTTCCTCCAGTCCAGCATTTCTCATGATGTTCTCTGTGGCTCAGAGGTTAAAATGTCTGCCTCCAATGTGGGAGACCTGGGTTCGATCCCTGGGTTGGGAAGATCCCCTGCAGAAGGAAATGGCAATCCACTCCAGTATTCTTGCCTGGAAAATCCCACAGATGGAGAAGCGTAGTAGGTTACAGTCCACGGGGTTGCAAAGAGTCGGACACGACTGAGCGACTTCACCTCACCTCACCTCACTCTGCATATAAGTTAAATAAGCGGGGTGACAATGTATAGCCTTGACGTAGTCCTTTCCTAATTTGGAACCAGTCTGTTGTTCCAGGTCCAGTTCTAACTGTTGCTTCTTGATCTTTATACAGATGTCTCAGGAGGCACATAAGGTAGTCTGATATTCCCATCTCTTGAATTTCCTACAGTTTGTTGTGATTCACACAATCAAAGGCTTCGGTGTACTCAATAAAGTAGAAGTAGATGTTTTTCCTGGAACTCTTTGTTTTTTTCAATAATCCAGCAGATGTTGGCAATTTGATCTCTGGTTCCTCTGCCTTTTCTAAATCCAGTTTGAATATCTGGAAGTTCACAGTTCACATACTATTGAAACCTGGCTTGGAGAATTTTGAGCATTACTTTACTAGCATGTGAGATGAGTGCAATTATGCAGTATTTTGAGCATTCTTTGGCATTGCCTTTCTTTGGGATTGGAATGAAAACTGACCTTTTCCAGTCCTGTGGCCACTGCTGAGTTTTCCAAATTTGCTGGCATATTGAGTTCAGCACTTTCACAGCATCATCTTTTAGGATCTGAAATAGCTCAACTGGCATTTCATCACTTCCACTAGCTTTTTTCATAGTGATGCTTCCTAAGGCCCACTTGACTTCACATTCCAGGATGTCTGGCTCTAGGTGAGTGATCACATCATCATGATTATCTGGATCGTGAAGATTTTTGTACAGTTCTTCTGTGCTTTCTTGCCACCTCTTCTTAATATCTTCTGCTTCTATTAGGTCGATACCATTTCTGTCCTTTATTTTGCCCATCCTTGCATGAAATGTTCCTTTGGTATCTCTAACTGTCTTGAAGAGACCTCTAGTCTTTCCCATCTCATTGTTTTCCTCTAATTCTTTGCACTGATCACTGAAGAAGACTTTCTTATCTCTCCTTGCTATTCTCTGGACTCTACATTCAAATGAGTATATCTTTCCTTTTCTCCTTTGCCTTTCACTTCTCTTCTTTTCACAGCTATTTGTAAGGCCTCCTCAGACAACCATTTTGCCTTTTTGCATTTTTTCCCCCTTGGGAATGGTCTTGATCACTGCCTCCTGTACAATGTCACGAACCTCTGTCTGTAGTTCTTCAGGCAATCTCTCTATCAGATCTAATCTCTTGAATGTATTTGTCACTTCTACTGTATATTCGTAAGGAATTTGATTTAGATCATACCTGAATAGTCTAGTGGTTTTCCCTATTTTCTTCAATTGAAGATTGAATTTTGTAATAAGGAGTTCATGATCTGAACCACAGTCAGCTCCCGGTTTTGTTTTGCTGACTGTATAGAGCTTCTCCATCTTTGGCTGCAAATCATATAATCAATCTGATTTTGGAATTATTATCTCATGATGTCCATGTGTAGACTCTTCTTTTGTGTTGTTGGAGGAGGGTGCTTGCTATGACCAGTGTGTTCTCTTGGCAAAGCACTGCTAGCCTTTGCCCTGCTTCATTCTGTACTCCAAGGCCAAATTTGCCTGTTACTCCAGGTACGTCTTGACCACTTACTTTTGCACTCCAGTCTCCTGTAATGAAAAGGACATCTTTTTGGGTGTTAGTTCTAGAAGGTCTTGTAGGTCTTCATAGAA